>JASDQU011249183.1:0-16252 GCA_032191745.1 Picea mariana
CTTTCGCAATCATCATGGGCGCATTATTCTAATTAGTGCAGGCTCATTAGGCCATACCACGAACAATGTGGCGGAACTCTGGGCACTCATACGGGGGCTGCAACTTGCCAAGGATCACAGCTTCAATCAACTCCTGGTAGAAGGTGACTCCCAGATCCTCGTCAACCTCCTTGGCCAGCTCTTAAATGGCACTGATACTGACAAAATTTCTCCAAGTTGGCGACTCTCGCATGGGTTACAACTCATAGCAGAGTTACTGCATTCCAATCAGGTAGTCATACCTACTCATGTCAGACGGAAAGCAAACCAGGTAGCGGACTACTTGGCTAACATAGGGGCGAACTGGGAGGGACCGGAAATCCTCTGCAACACTTCTCTAGCTCAGGAGCATCCCATTCTCCAACAGTGCATCCGTAAAGCAGTGGAAGTGGACAACCACCCAGATGGGGTGATAGAGCCTGACACCTGGCGCATAGAGGCGGCAAGGGGAGGCTAGCGGGGCACGGAGCCATGTGCTCGGCTCATGCCCATTGCAGCCATCACCCCCGGGCATTAATTCGAATTAAACGCCGATGAGAGGGGCATTAAACTGAGCTCCCTCGACCACCTTAACGCAGAGTGCAATGCCGTGTTTCATTTGTGTTATCGCTCAGCAATTTGAATCTTGTTATGCGGTTCTGTTCATCGTCCTTCGGCCCCTTCGGACGCTCCCCACCCTCAACCTTAGCTCTGCAGACTTCCCGCAGCCGTCGGGCCTCACCATGCCATGACAGAGAATGCGACCTCGCAGGGGCTCTCCCTGGCATCCTCGGAGGCCCCGCACATCCTCTTCGCCCTCTGGTTCATCTTCCACCTCGGCTTCGTCGCTCCGACCCCCTGCTCCCCATGCCTTTAACTTCCTGTCCATCATTGACACCACCCTGAACTCTTCATGGCGACATCCATCTTGGCTTGGACCTTCCTCATCCTTCAGGCATTCCTCTCCTCCTCCTGCTCCAGGTCGGGCCTCAGCGAAATCGCCCCACAGAAGGACCGGCCACGGTCGACCCAACAGCAAAATGAAGCCGCCCTCCTCCAAATTGCCGAGCAAAAGCTACACCATTTTGCATGATTTAGTCTTTGAACTCCGGGAAGGAGTGGACGACCTTTAGTTCCATGTTCAGCAGATGGAAGGGAGGCTGTCAGTCCTTCTTCAGCTTCTGGCAAACACCCCGAAACTTCCCCTGAGGATTCCAGCGACGCACCTCTCACTGCCAGTGATCACACAAGCAGTCATCAGCAGGAAGCCGCAGAGGGGAACCAACAGTCTGATGGGAAGGCTTTCGAGCCAGCTCTCGTGGACACTCTCGAGCAGGAGCAGACCCCGGCAAGCAAAGAAGAAATTGTCAAAGGTGCAGTTCAGCTGGTAGTTGCTGAGGTGATAGACACCAGTTTGCAAGCGCACCCCTCGACGACAAGTGACATGATGGCAGCTCACGAGGACAAATGCACCGAAGCCACGGACATGCAATGGACGACCAGCGGGACACCTGTCATCGAGGAGCCCTGGCTAGGCCTCTTGCCCGAGTATGACCCTTCTAGAGGGATGTTCCCTACTTTTACTTTTACTCTAGTGACCTCCATGGTAGTTAAATTGTTTGTTTTTTCTAGGACTGATAGAAACTCTGATACTCGAATTGTCCGGTTGGCTGAACTGGTTTCTCCTTCTGGAGCAGTTCAGTACTTACAACCGGTTGGCTTCAGTTTTTGTACTCTTGTTTTTTGGCCCTAGAAGGTTTTTTATATATAAAATACTTACAAAAAAAAATATTAATAACACATCAAATTTCAATACTCAATCATATTATAAACTCATAAACCAAATAAGAGAATTATGATGTACCATGTTTAACCAGATTACTTGCACGCAAGTGTCCTCAAAGAATAGTCAATGTTATGAAAATGTGGTCGATGGAAACTGGGTGTTACATACACTCCCTCTTGTTTTAAACTTCGTCCCGAAGTTTGTACAGTCTAACAAAAAAACAATAATATAGCTATTACTAATCTATATATCAAGCTCTAAAAATAAATATGGACACTATTGATGCATCTCATGTGCGTCCTCCCAAGTGGCAGAATGTGGACTATAACTATCCCACTGGACCTTGACCTGATCGACCAATCAACGTCATAGTTGTTGAGTGCGATGGTCTAGTATGCGGATTGGATCTGCTATGAGAGCACCCTCGTCCGATACCTTCAATGAACTCAAATCAATAACATGTGATGGATGTGAAAAATAATGACATAAAACTGAAACATGAAACACATTGTGCATATGCCTCAAAGAATTAGGTAAGGCTAGTGGGTAAGCCACAGGTCCTTTCTTTTCTACAACCTCGAAAGGTCCCACAAACCTTGGAGAGAGTTTATCACCCTTTCCAAACTTAATCGAACTCTTATGTGGCTTCACCCACAAAAACACTTTATCACCAATCTCATAACTACGATCAATACAATGCGCATCCGCATAACTCTTTTATCGGTCTTGCGCTTCCTTAATCCTTTTCCTTATAGTTCGCATATGCTCTTCCATTTACTGGATCACTTCTGGTCCTACCTGGACCCTATCTTCTAGTTGATCCCATCTCAAAGGTGTCTGACACGGTTGTCTGTAGAGGAACTTAAAAGGTGCCATCTTTATCGAACTCTGGTAACTGTTATTATACGCAAATTCTACCAATGGTAAAAATTCTTCCCACTGTTTCTGTTGATCCATTACATACATTCGAAGCATATCTTCTAGAATTTGATTCGTTCTTTCTATTTTTCCATCGGTTTCAGGGTGATATGATGTACTAAAATTTAATTGTGTTCCCAAATCCTCTTGGAAACTAGTCCAAAAATGTCCAGTGAATACCAATCCTCGATCATATATTATCTTTCTTGGTACACCATGCAATCTCACAACTTCATTAACAAAAATCTAGCTATGTCCGGTGCTTGATATATCATACAAACTAGAATAAAATGCACACTCTTCGTCAACGTGTTGACAACTAAAAAGATATAACAATGTATCCTTTCCATTACTAGAAATCCAACAATAAAATCCATCGAAATTAATTCCCATTTCGATTCAGGAATCGTATGTGGTTGTAATAATATCGTTGGGTGTCTATCTTCAACCTTCACCTACTAACATTCAAGACATCGCGTCACATAGTTAACTATATCATTTTTCATCCCCTTCTAAAAGAATAGTGGTTTAAGATCTACCTTCATCTTCGCGACTCCAGGATGAGCCATATACACTACTCGATGAGCTTCATTCACAATTAAATTTCTCATTTCTTCATTTGGTGGTACATAAATTCTACCATTATATCTTAGTCATTCGTCACTGTCCAAATTATAACGCTCATATCTAGGTAGCATCATGGTATCTTGTCTTATATTGTCTTTTACTTCCTTTTACTAGTCGTCATCAATTTGTAATGCTAAAATTGTTTCTCGAAGATTCGTCTTTAATGGTATCACTGAGAAAATGTGTGGTATTCGAATCAACATGTTAGTGCTAGAAGTTGCCCCTAGACTGCTATAGGGTCAAGCCTAGCCCATCTTCAGTTATTGCAATGATTTTATAAATAAGAATGTGTTTGGGTTTTTTGAAATAAGGTGGATGAGGTAGACGACGAGAGAAAAATAAGAGAAATAAGCTAAAGCAGATCAGTTAAAACACCATTGGGTATGGAGTCAAGTAAACACCTTGCTGATCGGAGGTAATCAAATTGTTTATCAGATAAGACATTTATATGTAAATGGGTAGACGCATATGCAATAAACGAAAAGAAGAACACCTCATCAAACTAATATTCTCTTTGTTAAATGGATGCAACGGTACTTGAAACAAAACACATGGATGATAGGTAGTCACGGAAAAATATTTACCGCTTGGGAATATATCATCCATAAGCAGCCATTGATTCTCAATGTCTATAATTCATTCAAGTAGGAAGAAAGACAGAATGTAAAACAAGGAAAAAGGAAAAACAATGTTTAGACAGGAAGATCACAATCTGATAAAACAAATGTCATATATCTCCAATGTCAGAAGCGATTCCTAAATGCAATGCCTTCAGGCTTCTAATAACTCTGATGGATGCTATTTCATCAATATCTTATTAGCCTTCTCCTCATGGGCCTCCTCCAAATCCCCTCTCGGGTCTCTCCCATTATCTCTACAAATGATAAAATATATATATCATATAGTTAACAAACTATCTCTTATTTCTAGGAAGAAAAATCAATTAATAAACTAAATCTTGGAACATAATTCAAGGTGTCTCGAGTGTTGTAACTAGAGTCCAATCTCCTTAGATTTGCAATGATCTTTTTAGTGATCTTCTGCCATCTGTACTCAATCACTGATGATTCTCTCTCTTAAAATCTGGAACTGCCTGCTAATTGTGTGCTTGAAAATCTGGAAAGTTTGGATACTTTTCCACCTGTTACATAGATGTTAGAATTGAAATCAAATTCCATTCATGCTATCCTCAAAACTGGATCGAGTCCTTCACTCTGCCATTTGTTTCTAACTGTCTGCCAAGTGTCTCATTACCCCATAAATCATCATTTCTGAGACAGGCCTCATAGCTGGTTTTGATTGTTTCTGTAGATATATATTAATCAAAGGTTCTGAATCATTTGGATTGGGCACTTTGACCCATGTTTCTATCATAGTACAACATATATAAAGGTCTCCATTTCTTTTCGAGAGGCCTCTTTGACTTGTTTTCTTGGTAGAATCTCTTCCACCTATGAGGTATGTCATGACTCATATACTAAAGAGAAACCTTTAGATTCTCCAATGCTAAAATAAACTTCATCTTGTGATAGCAAAACATGAGCACATTAGCTTTCTTTATAAAGGGTTTGGTTTGACATAATTAATCTCTGCTAGTTCTTCTGCACTACAGAGAAAAAGTTCTAAACCTGCCATAGCCATCTACTTATCTTCCACATCATGTAAATCTGCAACATTCTTTTCTTGTAAACTCTGCATCCATTGGGTATAATGCTTGCACCTCATAGTTAACTCAGCTAATGACCTCTAAGAGATGATGTTCAAAAGCCACTTTGCGTAGAGTAAACCTCTTTGCATTTGATTTAGGCTTGAACTCCTTGAGTGGGAAGCTCCCTCATCACTGATCCAAGTCAATCTCATTTTCATGATTTTCAATGACAAACATATGAGGCACTCGAGAGGCAATTTTCAACTGCATCTATCACCTGCAATGCTTCTGGCTGAATGTAATACTTACTAAAACCATCATGCTCTGTTTTTTTTTAAACAAAAGAAATGCATGCCAAGACATCCATTTTGTTTGTCAACTCGACCTCTGCATGATTGATGATAAAGTATAAACCCCTGAAAAAAAAACATATTCAACTATTGCCGGCAATAGAGATTTAGACAGCAAATCAATTCCGATAATCTGATTCGCTGGATCAAGCTTGCTTGTGATGTTAAGTCGTACATAATGGAATTCATATTTTAGTAGTGCAAGGAATATCAGAAGCAGTTGATTAATGAGGTAGGGATAGCAGAAAATGAGGTAGGCAAATGTTGTCATTCGAATGAGACTCAGGTTTGACATTTAGCGCCCATAAATATAACACCCGGTGATGAATGATAGACATTTGGATGAGTGTATTATTGTTGGCTTCCTCCAGTGGATTGCGCTTATCAATGCTGCTCCAATACTTGGAATTCGATGGAATACAATTTGGTTGATCGATGGTAATGGCACTTGGAAATTGAAAGCTCAATTTGGCATCTGGGCATTCTCTAAAATGGTGATGATGGATACACCAGAAACCCTTACTCTGTCATGAAAAACCCTTTACATTGGCCGCTAGTATATTGGCATACTAAATAAAAAGAAGCTCTAACAAGAATGCAAAAGCATAATATCATTCCATCCTGTGCACGTTGGATTTTGTTTGAGATTTAGGATTTTCTGTCTGACGATTTTGTGCTAAGATTAAAACAACCAAAGGTAAATATTTGATGAGCTCATTTAGTGTTTGCAATCTAGCACTGGCTCTCGAGCATTTGTTTTCTTTGACACTTGTTGAAGGACTTTCCACCTGCACTTTAACTTATCTCGACACCTATGAATGCTATGGCTCTGCACAATTGGTGGTTGGCACTTGTGATCTCCATGGACGCACTCCTATTGTGGCTTAGTGCTGGTCTCAATTATTATTATTGTAAGCTGGCCGCTTAACCTTAGCAATCATTTGTATTGTGGTCATTACCTTGACCTCTTTTGCAGATAATGGTGTAGAACCAACCAATGTGCTAGCAATCATGTTACAAATAAATTGACATTTGGCACAAAGATAGCGGTTACCCTCTAAATTTGACATATTACAGAAACATTTTTAGGAATTAAAACTTTTGTATTTTTTGGCAATAGCAAACCAATCGTTCACCAATCTCAAACCAATCTGCACAATATCTATATTCATCCAGAAGGACAGAGCCAAAAGGTTCATGCCTGCCAATCTTTCCAGAATTTTTCATGCTGGTTTATTCACAGCTTCACCAGCACGATCCTTGCAAGTTGTTGAGGAAAACCTTGATATTTGGATCTGATGGAATCAAATGCCCTTTTCTCATCAAAACGATTTACATGATACATGAGATAATTTGTTAAATAAACTGGTCACAGTCGATTCTCTTGACAGTTATGATCATATTCTGCGTTTCCATGAAGACCTGAGCTCACCCCTACTATCTTGGATTTGTGTTGAGTCATGGCTTGATTTGTGGCTTATAATGAGAAATGGGCCTATGGATTAACTCGTGGCTTGTGTGTTTGTGTGGCAGATTGCAAGTAATTGGAGCTTGGGGTGTTGGAGCTGGAATCTGACCTTTAAGCCCAGAACTTGATAAAATACAACAACTTTTGCATAAGGCCGAGAGCCAACCTAAAAGACCAAAACTTTAATAAACGAAGCCACAAGCTGAAAATGGCTTTATAAAATTTTAAGTTCTAGGTACTAACATGTTTTGGTGCTATGGGAATAACCCTATTCCCGCAAATTGCAATATTCATATCTAGATACTAACACAACACATCTTCTACTTTGTTAACTATTCCTTTAATGTATGTGATCTCAAAATCATACTCACTTAAAAGTTATGACCAACGTCTTTGTCGCGCGTTCAAGTCACTCTGAGTAAAAATGTGTTGCAATCCAAAATGATCAGTTTTAAACTCGAATTTCCATCGAATAAGATATTGTCTCCAAACTTGTAAGGAATACACAATCGCTAATAATTTCAATTCGTGTGTTGTGTAATTTTCTTCATGCCTTCTCAGTTTCATAGAAATATATGTGATAACTCGTCCTTCTTGCATTAGTACTCCACCTAGTCCTTCCTTGGATGAGTCTGTGCATACTAATAATTCCTTTTCCATATATGGAACTTTCAATATTAATGTTGTTGTTAATAATTCCTTAAGCTTTTGAAATTCTTCAATGCATTTCTCTGACCATACAAATTTCTTATTCTTCTTTTGCAACTCCGTAATTGTATCCACTATTTTTGAAAAACCCTGGATGAAACATCGATAGTAACATGTTAATCCCATAAAACTACGTACTTATTGCATGTTCGTTAGTGCTAGCCATTCCGTAATAGCCTCTACCTTTGTCAGATCCAGGACGATACCTTCTCCAGAGATAATGTGTCCCAAAAAGTGAATCTTCATTGATAAAACTAATATTTTGACAACTTTCCAAACAACTTGTTTTCTCTTAAACACTGCAAAACTAATCTCAGATGTTCATCATGCTCCCCTTTTGTCCAAGAGTAAATTAACATGTCTTCAATAAACACCTGTATGAACTTGTCCAAGTATTCACAAAATACCCCATCTATTAAACTCATGAATACACAAGGGGAATTTGTCAAACCAAACGATAATACAATAAATTCGTAATTTCCAAATCTTGTCTTGAACACTGTTTTAGGAATATCTTCTTCTTTGATTTGCGATTGGTGATACCTCGATCTCAAATAAATCTTTGAAAATACTTTCGCCCCCTTCATTTGATCAAATAATTCGTCAATCCTCGGTAAAAGGTATCGATTCTTGATTGTGGCTTTGTTTAATTGACGATAGTCAATGCAAAGCCTCCACGATCAATCCTTCTTTCTTACAAAAATTACTAGTGCACCCCATGGTGATACACTTGGACGTATAAGTCCTAAATCTAATAACTCTTTCAATTTCATCTTTAACTCTTACAAATCAGGTGTCGACATCCAATAAGGTGTTCTAGCAATTGGTTCGGTTCCAAGTTTTAAATCTATAGTAAATTCCATTTTTTTTTCGGCGGTAAACCTGGTAGTTCCTTAGGAAAAAAATCAACAAATTTTGATACTACCGGAAAGTATTCCAATACTTTCGTCTAACCTTTTTCATTAAGGGATAAAATGGCATACAAATTACATCCTTTATGCATATTTTTCTTCAATTGTAGGGAAGTAATAAATCTTAGCGAAGCTCCTTGGTTTTTCCCTACAATTACTCTATTTTGTCCCAAATCATCAACTAAGCTTAATATTTTTGTCTTACAGTTAAGTATTGCGTCATGTGATTCTAAGCAATTCATTCCATTCACAACGTCATAGGATCCCAAGGTTGTGACAAAAAGGGTTACACTAGCAACGAATTCACCCAAATTATTTTTACAATCATTAACCTTTCCTCCAACATTTTGTTTGGCTCCAGATGCCAATTCTACATATCTAAACTCATCTTGTTCTACTTCCTTCACCTTAATTATTTTAAGAGAAGAACTAGAAATGAATCTCTCAGTAGCCCTTGGATCTATCAAAATACTAAACTATTGATCGGATATCATACCTGACGTCTCGAGCACTGTAGATTAATGCTTGGCCTGGCGGTTATTCACCGTTGCATGAATCCTATGGGCCTTGCCTAGATATCCTACTGTCATTTTTCATGTTGATCCAGAAGTTCTCGCCTTTTCAATAAGGAAATATCTCTGATAGTGGGGTTCTCCACAAGTCCAACATCCATTCCTAGGGAAGGTGCTCCTAGTTCCAGAGGAAGAATCTGTTGGTCTGGGGTTCTGAGGCCCCAATATGTTCTGCAGAACAGATCTATACTTTTGTTTTTGCTGAGGAAGACATGGTTGCTATTGTGGTGGTGCTCTATACAAATTCCTTTGACTGGTATTCGGTCTACGTGGTGTAGAAAATACAGGTCCTTTGGGTGTATCACGGTGCCGAAAATTCTGTCTAGCGAGTGCCTACTGCTGTGACTCTCTATGTGGCATTTGTCTAGTCTACTTGGAAGGATTCCTACCTTGACCTCCACTGTTCAATTCCTCTTCAGCGATAAAATCTTTATGTACTACATCGTGCAAAGTTTGAGGCATCAATATCCTCACCTTAGCACAAATGTTGTAGCTGAGACCAAACACAAACTTATTCACCTTTAACTTTTCAGTGTTTAGGTGCGTAACATATCTGAGAAACTCCATAAATCTAGCATCATACTCAGGTATTGTACAACTAACCTATCATAAAGTGTTGAAGTCATTGAGTTGGCGCTCAATGAACTCATCATATAGGTACCTCTCTCATAATCGCTCCTCGAACAATTCCCAAGACACGTCTTCAACGACCATATTCAATTGTGGTAAGAGTGTCTTCCACCAAAGAAGCGCACTCCCTTTCAACTGAAATACCTCCATACGGACCTTCATGTTGGGGGTATAATCATGCAATGCATAACACATTGCCATATTCTCCAACCAAGCTTCAACGGCTAAACCGCTCGTGGAACCCCATAAATCAGGAAATTTTACCTTCTCGAGTTCTCTATGAATACTACCACTAACCATAGGAGGGCACTGTGATCCCTCATTGGGTGTAGATCCTCTGCCCTTATCTTGGTTAAGGATATTTATCAGTGCCTATGACATCGTTTGAAAATACCTCATCATACCCATGACATCGTCCACTGCAACATGCTCCTACTTGAAAATATGCTCTTCTCCTTGTGAAGAAGATCCCTCAGGTGTGGGTGTACTTGGAGGAGACATACCTCTTCCTTCCGCATTCCATCGTCTACTCATTCTCCGTCCTCTAACCATTATACCTGCATTAAACAATTTCAATTGATATTAGTAATTATGTCTTTAATTAAAATTTGCATTGGAAGTCGTAACGAGTTCAATATCACAGAGTAGAACCCTACTTTGATACCATATGTTGTTGGAAGATTGGTTGTTGTCATTGATGTCAACCCTAGTCATGGGTTTTGGACCACAATATTGATGAAGGTATTTGGACATGAATGAAAATGCACATGTAGATAAAACACCCATGGATGGATAGTATACATCATGATGTTTCTGGTGGTATGTGACACGTCACGTGGATCCTCATGGTTGAGGAGAAATGAATTTTTGAAGATGACAAAATGAATTGAAGAAGGAATAACATGTAGGCCCTGAAGATAATTAAAGAACATAATTACAAAATAAGAAAGTGTCAAGTCGGCCCTAATGCTAAAAGGAAGTGACATAAATGGTATACATAAATATCATTATACATTCATTTGATACACAAGTCAAATTTCAGAGAAAATCAGAAGTAAAGAAGGCCGGATTTCAAGGGAGGATGAAGTCTTTTGGTGATGTGTTCTAAGGTATGTTATTTTCAGGTCATCTTACCATTTTCGCTATAAATTTTTTTCTAGAACGATTCAGATGGTGAAATTGTTATGGTATTGATAAGAAATATCAAGGTACTTGTGGTAAAATTTTCAGCTCTTGATTCGCTATAGTTATGGAGATACACTCTGTGGAAGATAGGGTTTTTTACTAGTACTGAAGCTAGTCAATAAACAGGTGTTCCGGGTAAAACAATCATAACCTCTTCATAGAGAATCCAAATGAAGTGGGACAAATTGCATTGGAAATAGTACGGATTGTAGTTTCTTGTGTGTGAGTTTCAGAATCAGATGTTAAATATTGAGCGTGGGGCATTTTGTACAAGTTCGGTCTCTTGAATAAACCAGAATTGAACAAAGTCTACCATTCTCTCTATAACTTGTTTTTGGGTGGAAGGAAGGGGCAAGGATGGAGAGTTAAATCCTCTCTTGATTTTGGATTACTATATATTCCTCTTGGAGGTTTATCCCTCCCTTTACATTTGGAAGCTGTAGCTACCTTTGGAAGTCATTACTTCCCTTGAATAATAACTATTGATTATTTATCATATATTGTGCATGGTGTATTGTGGTGTATTGGTGTAACTCTTATACTATTGTTCATTTCTCATTGGATATAGTTGAATGATTTAAGTATAAGTTGAAAAATGTTTTAAATTGTACTTGATAATGATTCACCCCCTCTCAGTATCAACATATGTAACAATCCTCTTTATGCATTCAATATAGTAAGAAAAAATAAAAATAATCATTAAATACTGATAGTCTTAGGGTAGAATAATTTTTTTTCAAGTTAAGCGAGTCATAACTTAGTAAGCAAATACAATAGATAATTTATAATCAGTTAAACATTCGTCAAATAACTTACAATTTAAAAGCAAACATTCTCTTCAATAATAAACATAATCATTACTTAAATTAAACATTGATTGCGCAATTATAAAATTTATCTTTAACAAGAAACCCTTTGAAGGTGTAAAACAAATTCAAGGGAATTATCTATTGACGCAGGAGTGAAGAGGTAAGGAAATTACCTTCTTTACTTACAAATGCGCAAATTGAGCATTTATTTTAATATTGTCTATTTTTCGATTATATGCTTATTACAATGCATCAATAAAAACATCATAGGGGTCGGACACTGATTCCAAGGATTACATTCTAGTAATGCAAGGGTAAATCATTTTATCTACCTTACTTTAGAGTTTCACATATTGCACATTAATCTTAATTATTTTTAGTATCATTATTAATATGACTCGTTGAGTTCCTTCTTTTTCTATTATTTTAAATTTTAAATCACTGGGTACAATCATTTATCTAAGATCAATATTATATTTTAATTATTTCATTCCATAAATAAACTCATTATCTAAAATCACTATGAAAATCCTTAATGTTAATCAATGAAGGTCTTATATATAATCACTAAAGTAGATTATTAACAAGAATTAAAGAAAAACTCTACAATAAGAATACTACACTACTACTATAAGAACTAACTAGTGTGGACGAACGGTGAGAGTGGAAAGAACTTATTTAAGGATACACAAAAAGTACATAACATGTTAAGGGACAAAAGCTAAATGTTAGCTCCATCATGTCACTCGACCATTCAATTCCGGGAATTGTTTAAGTTTGCATAAATTTTCTCGCCCGACTTTTCCTCGTAGATCCCATTTTAACCTCTCGATCACACCTTAGCCTCGGTGCTTCATCAACATGCGCTATAATCAAGAGCTAAACAATTACTCACATAAGACCGTATTCCAGAACTAGGCACTTGCCAAATCAGGATACCAAAGTATCCGATAACATACACAAGGAAATTCCCACCTTCGTCGGACCTGGTAAGGAACTTTACATCTTTAAGGGAACTATGATATTGGTATCTGAATTTTACGGTACTATATATATGTTTATAGATATTATGGAGGCCCGATGTGGATCCTTACAAGTGGAACCATGATTATAAAAATATGATACCCCGGAGAAAAGCAAAAGTGAGTTATTTGCTGACTGAGGATATACAATATTGTATCTGTTGAGTTTTGGTGTATCTCGGGAAGTGATTCCCGTGTGGTTTTGAGCTTCTAACCACAAGAGGGAGATGTTGGTACTCTTGTATTTTATGTCTAATTCACTTTGACTTAAGATATTTAAGTTAAAAGTGAAATTTGATCACTTTAGCCTAAAGTGACTATTAATTCACTTTGTGGGTGAATTGAGGGACATAAAGTAAACTAAGGGATCTTAACCCAAAGTGGGATTTGAGTTGAGATTATTGTGGGATGATCTCAACCATTGATTAGGAATGGCTTGGGATGATCCTAGCCATTCACTTTTAGATTTCCTTATGATTTGCTTAAAGAGGGCGCAAGAGGCCTAAGGAGGCTCATTCACTCTTATGTTCACTTGGAGAGCTTGAGGAGGAGCATGAGCATGAGGTTGAAGGCATTGGAAGAGGGAAGCTTGGGAACTTCTATTCATGGAGGAGATATGAAAACTAGAGACCCTATTATTTAGTGGTGATCACACTTGCTTGGAGGAGGGCGCACCATAGGAGGAGGGCGTACACCTAGCAGGGAGGAGCTACAGTTTGAGGAAGTCAAATCTGTTTGTTTAAGTGGAGAGGTAGCACACAAGAGAATATTTTAATGCAAGGGATTCTTCTTCAGAGCATCCAAGGTCAAGGGCGCTTCATTTCAGTGGATTTGGAAACAAGAGGAAGAGGCACACTAGTCTTGGGCACATTTCTTCCTGGTCCCTTTGGCAAGTCTCTAGAGGAGATTTATTTGTATACAGGTTCCATTTTATTGTATTTATTGTTGTATCTCACGGTTTAGACACCACTTATATATACTTTCATCCCAAACTAGTTTTCCTTGGGGGTTTTTATCCAAGGTCTTATTGACAAAAAATACTTGTGTTCATTTCATGCATACTTAGAGTGTAGATCAACTTAATTTTGTTGTGAAGATATAGAGGAAGTGTTACTTGTTTTGAGTTATATTTCATGTGCTAACTTTGGGTTACGAAAAAACTTACAAGGGCACCTCAAAGAACGCTTAACCTACAAAAACTATTGGAAAAAGTTACTACACTGTTTGTTGTCTTAAAAAAACAAAGGATAGTTTTGAAGATTGAAACTTAGAGCCAATATCAAGGTCAAAGACAAACCTTAGTTGGAAGCCTCATAGGACCTCAATTTTCTTCATGGTATCAGATCCCTTGGTGGTGAAGTTTTGCTGATTTTTAGAGCACCTTGTGGGTAGTTTTGTGACAACTTGTTGGTAGATTTTGGACAGCTTGTTGGCGGAGTTAGTGGACATGTTGTGAGAAGATTTGTTGGACAGTTGGAGGAATGTTTTGTGGACATGTTTAGACAACCTTACTTCCGCTCATGTGTCAAGTGGTGAGGCTGAGTTCTTTTGCAATTTTCGCATTAGTGTCAGCATCAATGTGAGCTTTAGTGTGAGTTTTAGAGGATAGCCATGTCGGTCTCCCAGATGCGGGTAGAGGATAGGCTAGACGGAGCCAACAAATGGTCCCCTTGGAATACCAAGATCATTTTTATCTTGGAGGACCTTGAACTATAGGATATAGTTCAAGCTCCCATGGTGATTCCTCCTGCACTTGCTCCATCACCATTGTTGGATTCATATTTCAAGAAGAATAACATCAAGGCGAAGATGACTATTTGTGATGTGGTGAGGGACCACATCATTCCCCTTCTGACTGGTAATGACTATGCATTCGAGATGTGGGAATCCTTGTGCAAGACTTACCAGAGTCCCAACTAGAACTAGAAGATGGTTCTGCAGGAGAAGCTCAGGAGCATTTAGATGCTTGATTTGGATACAATCAAATCATATTTAGGAAGATTCACTCAGATCAGAGATGAGTTAGCAGCGGTCGAAGAGATTGCGGATCTAGAATTTTTGGTGAGGAAAACTTTGAACAACTTTTCCAAACCTTAGGGTTAATATGTACGAGGCATCATTTCCTGGGAGGTCATGCCTACTTGGGAGAGACTTTGGGACGATTTCGTATAGGAGGAGTTGAGGTGCATCTTTGGGTCTTCAGGACAACAACATGCGCCTGAGGGGTATGAGGATATTGGTCTTGGGATAAAGGGAAAGAATAAGATCAGAGAGGGTGCAAGTCAGGGTCCCAAGAGAGGGACCCAACCACCAGAGAGTGGCAGTGGGTAGAAGAAGGACATAACCAAAGTGATATTCTTTTCTTATGGTGATATGGGTCACTATGTTGGACAATGTCCCAAGAGGAAGAAGAAGAGGCAACAGAGTGGTATGGAAGCGATAGCGGAGGAGGAGGAGTTCAATGCACAGTTTGCGAGGGAGTGTGCATTCATTAGTTATATGTCTGTTGAAACACCATCTAGTGGAAGGTGAAGAGACAGAGTTGAGGAGGACCTATTGACTCAGAGTGTTGATTTAGAGGGAGCTTAGACTCAGTTTTCCAAGACACCATCTTCAAGGGTGACTGGTCCACCTAGGACAACTTCAGTTTTAGATTTTCCAAGACAGAGGGTTGGTGCAGGGGCTTTAGAGAATTACAGATTGATGAGGAGGAGAAGCAAGGAATCACAGAGGCTTGAGCCTCACTTGGATATGGATACTAGAAGATCAGGTTTAGGATCTACTTCAGGTGGAAGTCACTTGGTGAGAGGCCAAGTTGAGGATAAGGGTGAGATGCCAAGATCGAGATACTCTTGGTGAGATTCCAAGAGGGGGAGACTCTTGGTGAGATTCCAGGAGAGAGACTCTTGGTAATATGCCAAGAGTGGTGACCATTGGCGAGATGTCAGGAGGTAGAAATCCTTGGTGAGAGACCAAGGTTGAGGATCTTGGTGAGATGGCAAGACCTAGAGAATCTTGGTGAAATACTAAGAGATGTGACTCATATTTCATTCCATGAGTATAGGACCTTGGTGAGAGACCAATGATATGATCTTGGTGAGATTCCAAGACCTATACAACTTTGGTGATATGTTGAGGGAGATATATTTGGTGAGATGCCAAGATCTAGGTGATCTTAGGTAGTTGGAGATGAAATTCCATCTAGATATCAGGGCAGGTCTGCAGATCAGTGTCAGGGCAGGTTGAGTAGATCAGTGTTAGAATAGGTTGGGCAGATTAGAGACAAAGGGTACATCCATACTCACCTAGGCCTCACCAGAAGGCAAGGAAGTCCATAACTAGGACGAGATTGATTGGTGAGAAACTCTTTCCTTGGTAAGAGGGAGTGTTGAGTTTTGGTGTACCTCGGGAAGTGGTTCCCTTATGGTTTTGAGCCCCTAACCACAAGAAGGAGATGTTGGTACCCTTTTACATTGTACTTTATGTCTTATTTCACTTTGACTTAGGAGATTTAAGTCAAAAGTGAAATTTGGTCATTTTAGCCTAAAGTGACTATTAATTCACTTTGTGGGTGAATTGAGGGACATAAAGTAAACTAAG
>JASDQU011249186.1:5694-16716 GCA_032191745.1 Picea mariana
TGGATTAGGTTGGAGAGGAAACTCTTCAAGGCCAATAAAATCAAACATTGGAGTCTGAGTTAGGGAGTGTCCAATTCTAGTATCATGAAAGTTATCTGGGACCCCCCTCTAAGACAGGGTATAAAAATGAGATCGCGTGCAGAAAGGTAGCGGAGATAACCCCTCCAAAGCTGGACCAATCGTAGTGGAGAACACATATTGAGGGCTTGTTTTGGGATTCCGTCGATTGCATTTGCCACGGGGCTTCGTGGGTCTCGAATCCATTCAAGGTCTTCAGTTTTCTTCTAGACCACTTTCTTTTGGGATCGATACCCTGCTCATTGTGGTCTACCTGACTTTCGACTGTACCCGCTTGGTGACTGTTTGCACGCTGGCAACCTAGTTGCCTATCTTTTTTAGGGACATACACAGGTGACTGTGGGGGTATACCGCAGTGCCTAGGACAAACATTGGGCCACGCTTTGCAGAGTATACCCAGAGGGTGCTTCCATTTTCAAGTTGCACTTGCACTGGTAAGTTTCTTTAGTGTTGGTTGTTGTAACTATTCTTCTAATTAATTTAATGTTTGACTGCCTTATCTGATAGGGAATTTTTTTAGTGCGTGATTGAATTTGAATGGTTAGAATACCCTAGTGTGTCTTTTATCTTCTCACACAGTGAAGGATCATGAGCTATGCTAGTCATGAAGGCTTCTTGGCCTGCCGCTGGTTACACTGGAGCCACCACCGCCACCACTAAGGCGAAAGCTAGACCAACAAGGGTCTTTTGAAGCGATTGGGTCACAAGAAATTTTTCCCAACCAACATCCAAAGGAATTGACCGTTTTAGACCTTGGAGCGCAAGCTTTTGGTCCAGTTGAAACCTCCACCACTGATATTTCGACACCCACCATCGTACCTATTCATCCTTATGAGTGCCAGACAGTGTTGCACGCAATAATGGAAACAAATGTTGTTAATCCTTCTGGGAATTCTTCAATTCCCACTACGCTTGTCACCACGAGAGAGTTTCCACCTCCTAACCCACCATCACTGGTCCAAGCCACCATGGTCTCAACCGCCTTTACATTGCATAGTGGTCCGATCCCCTCTCTGGGGGCGGCCACAACCCCTTTCACACCAAGTGCGACAGGCCCTCCATTCTCATATGGGATACCTAGTTTAGGTACAAGTCCTGTACTTTCCTACTCCACTTCACAGACTTTAGGTATGGGGGCAGGGAGCTCTAACGCTCCTCTGCAAGGACACATGGGGGGCACTCCTTCTCCTTTTAACACTTTCCCTTATGGGGGAGGTCATATACCTCCTTCGTCCCCTTCATTCGGTGGCTCGCATTAGCAAACCACTAGACAACCTGCACACCATAGTTTACTTGGAGTAGGAAGTCAAGGAGCACCTTCACATAATATGCGGGTAGGTTTGACACCATTTTATTTGTTTGGTGTGTTTTGTAACAACGCCTTCTCGTCAGCTACTTTCCCAACTGGGGGCAACCCCGGTTTCAGAAAACCTATTCCTATGCAGGGTACTATTCCTGCACAGGGGGTACACCTAGGAACTTCTTCCGCAGCAGGGCCTTGGAATTATTGGCAGGGATCAGTTCCCTCATCAAGAATGCTGATCTGGGGTAATTCTTTTCATAATCAATGGAACCCCAGACAAAGCACTATGCCTATCCCCACGGGACTGACATGGAGCAATCCTTCCCAAAGTCCTTCGAATGTAATGCATGCCCAACCATCTATGTCCTATTTCAAAAATCCGCCGATGATGTCTCCTCACACGTAAAATCCATATGCTAGCCATAGCCATGGTTTCTACCAAAATCTGGGCCAGCAACTAAAATTTTCTTGGAAACCTGGTGCTAGTCAAACTCCATGCCCCTTTTTCCCAGGTTATCACCAACAACCCAAACTACCCTTCCTGGCAACCTTTCATTTGCCAGACTTGACAAGGTTGTTGAATGACCCTATCTATCATGATCCGCGTTGGCCTCCTATGCCGATGAAGTTTCCTTTGGACATCCCAAAGTTCAAAGCCAAGCCTAACAAAGATCTAGGAGATCATGTGACTACCTTCCATCTTTGGTGCTCATCTAACTCGTTGAAAGACGACTCCGTACAGTTGCGATTATTTCAATGTACTCTCATAGGGAGTGCCTCAAAATGGTACATTGAGCTTGACTACTCAAGATACTCTTCCTTCAGTGAACTAGCGATGGCTTTTGTAAACCATTTCCAGTTGCATGTGAGATACGACGCTGGCACCAAATTGCTGGCCAATTTCTCACAAACTAAAGCGGACCATATCTCTAATCACATTCGATAATGGAGATGCAGAAAGAGTTTAATTAAGGTACTAGTCCCACCAGCATTCCTGCTCGAGTGGTTTCTTAAGTCTTTGGTCCTACATTTGTCCAAAGACGTCGCGAGGTCAGGAGTATTTTCCGAAGAAGATGCCATCATGAGAGCTCAACAACTTGAGCTAATCTATTCTCAGTCCGGTTTATTATAAGAGATCTTTCCAGATGCACCACGCTCAATACTTGATAAAACCATACAGAGAGTTGGACCACATGTCGATGATATTGTTAGTTCAGAAAAAACCAAGTCCGTTGAGCAACTAATGACTTAGTTGCAAAAATTGTCTATACAACACATAGTGGCCAACCAAACTACTGCTTTGGCTGCTCCCCCTACCAAAACATTGGATGTACACACAATGCAATCAACTAATCCAAAGGCCGCCCAACAGCCTGAAGGAAAGAAAAAACAATGAAAGAAGGGTAAGGGGGATAAGAAACCCACCGATAATGATAGCGGGGGAAATACTGAGAAACGGAAGGCGAGGTATCCATGAAACCTATGTGCGGAAGACCACCCAACCCACCTTTGTCCCCAGCTTGCAGAGGAACAAAATTTTGTGACACAGCAACAACCTACTGTGTTAACCAATCCATTCCAACATGGGAAAAATCTAACACAGGCCTCTGCAAGCACAAAAGGGGGCAGTCAAGGACCCTCTCCATCTTCGACCAACCCAACATCCATGAATGTATATATGGTAAAGGGTGATGCTTTTATATCAACTAGAGAACATGACTATAGTAAACCAAGTACTTCTAAGAGGGGAGAAGAAGTCAAACTCCCATATCTTCCTCTACAGATTGAGAAGACGTTGGGTGAAACAATGACACGCATCCCCAAAGGTGCATTCAAAAAATCTTCTCGCAACCCAAACTCAAGGGCCGCCCATAACTATTCTGTGGTGGAAGATTTATCACAAACCCCTTGTGCGATGTCTGCTTTGGAGGTCCTCCAAAGTTGCCCTTCCCAGAGGAAAGCCTTGTTAAATGCATTAGGATATACAGAGACTTGTAATCTGGGTACAATCATGCTGGATACAACCGACCTAAAACCTCATCTGCCTTACCACGTCGCATTTTAGATAGTAGTGGCTTATCCGATGAAAACATTTACTCATAATATCTTCTGCACGGTGGTCGATGAGGGAGCATCGACATTCATTATGTCATTGGCATGCTGGAAGGTCGTTGGCCAACCCGTTTTGTCTCCATCACCTACTCTCCTCACTGCTTTCGATGGTCATTCATTCCGACCACATGGTATCATTCACTCTTTCCCCGTGCAGTTAGGAGGGAAGGCCGTGTGTGTCGAGGTAGAGGTAGTTGATGCTCCCCTCAACTATAACCTCTTGTTAGGAAGGAGTTGGACTTATGCCATGCAAGTTGTGGTTGCTACAGTTTTTCAGGTCTTTTTGTTTCCACATGAGGGCCGAATAGTGACCATCGATCAATTGTCTTTCTCCAGACCTAACCCTTCATTGGGGGCATCCACGGTCCCGATGATCGATAATCCTCAACCAGGTGTAGTTAACGTAGGGGTTGGTTTGTGCCCATCTTTGATGGGTACCTTCGATTACCCAACCCCTCAAGGAGATACCAAGTTTATATCCAATCACCATAAGGTTGATATTTTTCAAGTTTCATCGTTCCACATGACTTACTTCAATGATCCATGGATACTTCCTTCCCCATCGGTCACGATGGATGGGATAGGGCACCCAAGCATGTCCATGCCCTTGTCCGCAGCTGAAGTCACGTACTCTTTAGTCCAACAAACTTCAACCCACACTGATCCAACTCCTGCACAAGAGTTCAATACACTTCTAGAGCCTATTTGGGCTTAGGGTTCTCTTGCTCACACTGATTCATTAAACTTAGTCTTGACCTTTGATGAAGCTATAATTGAGGCAATGACTAGTCTGGACAAACCCTGGGAAGATATTCATCACAGATCATACTTCCTCCCAGAGTTAAGTAGAATCGAGGCTGGAGAATTCACCTTGACTATGACTGGAGATAGGTCTTGTCCTATTAATCCCTTAGCTACACACAAGAGCCATGCTGAGGGTAATATGGAAACCATTGCTGAAATGATACCTATCAATATCTCCAGAACCCCTAGAGTCATAGACAACGTTTTCGTTGGAGCATACTGCTCCCCCAATGAGATGCCAGACATCGACCCACAAAGAGTCAATCATGAGCTAACTTTGTTGTTTTACAAGCTCACTTTGAGATCCGAAAGCAACATCTAACAAGACTGCATTTATGCTTTTCGATCTCGTCCAGATTAGCTGAGAAAATTAACCTCTACGGGTCTTCTTTTAATCCCTTTTCAGACCCTCTAAACATGAAAATATTGCCGAGTGATCTTGTGGCCTTTCACGCTCGTTAAACTGAAATTTGAAGTCATGTTTGTTCGGCATTAGTTTACCCCTTTTTCGGTCTAGATGGTCAACTGTATGAACAAAGGTATACTCTATGGAACTTTAGTTCTCTAGAAGAGTACTCTCAGGTATCATTTTAACCCTTTTTCGAGCCCGAGGGACTAAATTTATGAAAAAGGAACCCCCACGGAGTCCATAGTTAAGCTCTTTTCAGACTCCCTAAAATTGAAAATATCACCGAGTGACCTTATTCTTTCACACTCGTTAAACTGGTCTAGAAGAACATTCCTGAGGGAGTCCATAGTTAAGCTTTTTTCAAACTCCTTAAAAATGAAAAAATTGCCGAGTGATCTTGTTCTTATCACACTCATTAAAATGGTTTTGAATAGACATCTTGTCGGTGCTAGTTTACCCCTTTTTCAAACTGACTAGACTATCTTCGAAAAAGGCACCCCAATGGAGTCTCCTTTTATGATTTTTCAGACTCTTTAAATATGAAAAACCACCGAGCTTACCTTCTCTGGGCTTGTTAAACTTACATCGAAGGACGTTACCATTGTGTGTTTTGTTAACCGCATTTGCATACCTTATACGCCAACCTTGTAGCACTTTGCTTTTGCGTCTTAACACCCTTGGCCCCTGGAGGACTTTTCCTGAGTATCATTATTTTGAACATCAGTCTTGTCCTTGCACCTTAAACTTGTATGTTTGTAACATTCGTTCCTCCATTTGTAACGTAAAATTCCTTTATTCTTTTTTCCAAATCATTGAAAAAGACAAAAAATTCAAATATACCCCAAAAAGAGGAAGGGAAAAGTATTTTCTTTATTGGCAGCATAATGAGTCTCCCTTGGATAAAGCACATCTGTCCATTTGTTTGTCAAACTATGGGATGTAGTACAACCTTAGGAAGCTGTTCTCGCTACATAGATTTGTGTCCTCCTCCATTTGGTTATTCTTCCAAACATATGGAGAGTTTGCATTGCCTCCTGCTTCATGAACTTATGATTAATGCCATGCTGCCTAAGTCTCATCATTTTTTGTGTTGTTGTCCAAGGGAAGTTTCTACCAAGCCTGAGTCAACCCCTCTGTAATTTGTCTCTTGCCCTCATACCCAACCATCCTAAATGTCCAATCAAGTCCTTGTTCGAAATCAATGAAGCCTTCAGTCTGATCATCAAGATTATCTAGTCCATGACCGACGAGCCATCAAAGACCTCTGGGCAGTGAAGTCATACACTCATATTACACTCCTACCTTGAGTTTTGAAGATTTTGAAGTTGTTTCTCGAGCTCTGAAGATCTCATGTCCAACCATTAGGCCGTATCAACTTCTAGAAGATGGATACTCTATATGTATATCTTTTTGATTTCGATATGTAGCTCCGCTGTGTATTGTTCGCGGCTACACTTTATGTAGTTATTTGACATGGATCTATAGTGTATTTGATTGGTATCCATGATTCTATTTTATCTCAAGCATGGGTATGCCTGCCTCGGTGAGACATTTGTTATTTTGCAGACGGCACCTCCCGGTTCCTGGTCCCTGGGCTCACTTGTTCGACACATTAGTAAAGATTGGTAATGTATTTCGACCATCATATTCTCTTCTGACCTCACACATTAGGGGGCATCTGTTATAACCCTAATTTTCACCATACATTCTTACCTGGCATCATGCCATCTCAGATCCCTTCTTTTCCAAAGAACTACTGAACAACTCTTTAAAAAACCTCTTTTATAAGGTCCCACGCGCCCTACTCCATTACTGAATGCGTGTACATGCTAGCTGACCTCAAACAACCCGCATGGACCGACAAAATCATGAAAAAAGGAAAGTTGCTGATGAAACACACAGCTTTGGGTGAGTTAATTGAAACTCCCGACCATGCATGGCCAAGGGTTCGTCCAAATACCTAGCTTCTTCTAGCCTATAAGATAAGAGTTAGGGGTCCTATTTGGAGGAGGAGAATAATAGTAAATAAACTCTACCCAATTGCATATTCCCATTGTCCCAACCCTTTAGCCATCCTTGTGCAAAGAGATATACAAAGAAAAGAAGTCGGAGGACATTTGAAAAGGAGCCCAGGATCAGGATTCACAGAGTAGTGGCCAGTCTCGACATTGTAAGTTGATTTATTAAAGTTAATAATAAAGAAATGATTTTCCCGTCCCACTATATGAGTTCTTCATAGTTCAGTAAATATATGTTTGAATCTCTAACCCATTAGTCTGTAGGTAAAATGCATGTGTAGTTTGTTGCTTGTTTTGTATGCAGGTCAACCTTGGGAGGAGAGCTGCTAGCAAGCAATCAAGTGTGAAGAAGGATCGACATTGAACATATGGAATAAGGTATGTTGGTCTAACCATGTATTTGCTGAAAAGAAATAGGGATTAGGTCTAGGGACGAAGGTATAAAGTAGGTTTCTTTTGCTCATAACTGCATACATAATATAACCCTATTTGCTAGTCCGTAAGGGGATTTCTCACCACAACACCCACTGATTTTTCCTCTCAGATGCAAAACACCTCAAATATGTTTCCAAACACTTGTTGACAAATTCAATTTGACCATGATTCTGGGGATGATATGATGTGTTGATATGCAATTGGGTGCCCTATAGCCTGAACAATTCTTGCCAAAAATTGTTGGTGAAAGTGGGATCTTAGTCAGAGACAATGGAATGAGTCATGCGATGTGTTGCTTCTCTTTTGTCACTTAAGTGAGAAAAATAAGGATGCTTACAAGTCCATTTGGGTTAGCTAGACAAGTCAACAGTGAATGCAAGAGTTAGAAACATCAATCATAAGAAATAAACAAAGAACTAAGCTACTAACAATAAAATAAACTAAACTAGAGTGCATAGGGGAAATATCACAAGAAAATAAACAACATTCATGCCACCAATGGATAAGTTGTATTAGTGGGAAAACACCAAAGATAAAGGGAGACTTATGGGTCCCCTCTTCTTCCAAGGGAGGGCTCTTGAACCCCCAATGATTGAGCTCTTCTTACAAGTAACAAACTAGAAGGAAACGATGAAGAAATCCAAAGCACATTCACTCAAGAGGTGATATGAATGTCCAAATGAAATGGTTCTTGTATGCTCTTGATAAGGAAAGAGGATCCTCCAAGAGAATATAGGTAGCATAACAATACAAATGAATTCCTTGAATATAGTGCACCCATGGCCTCTTTTTATAGCAACGCGTTGAGACATTATTCAACCAATCTTTAGTGTGAACAAGGGGCTCTTTAGGGCACCCTTATGTCTTTGACCAACACCCCACTTCGATTCAACTCAGATTTGGGTGTCAAATCGACTTGGGAGATATCATAAATGCGCCATTCTGAAGTGTGTGTGGCTTTTTCAATCCACAGTCACGCATCAGGCGCATATGCGCTTTTCCAGAGTTATTCGACTATCGCACGTGCGTGCGCTGCCTTTGTATCTTTCATGCATGCTGATTTTTTAACTAGTTGTATAGTTTTGTGCCCTTTGGAAATGCATTTTTGAAGCTATGGGTGAACTAATGGGTGTTTGAAGATGCTGGATTCCTGTAACCATTTGCGAATGAAATTTCAGTGATAACACCATGAAGCTTGAAGATATGATCCATGAAAATTTGAGCCACTATGGATGTAGTGAATGGGTGTTGAAGAGCACACAAATGAGCATATTTGGAAAGACGATCAACGACCACCATGTTGACATATTTATTTCCCAATTTTGGGTAATCGAACAATGAAATCCATAGAAATATCCCTCGAAATAGTCGGTGGAATTGAAAGCGGTTGTAGTGTGCCCAAGGCTTTGACTATTTCTCTCTTGTTGCGTTGATAGACATCATATTCTGCCACAAAGGTGCATACATCCTGCTTCATACCATCCCATAAAAAATAACGTTTGAACCTATCATTAGTTTTGGTAAACCCATAATGCCTAGTTGTGGGTGTAGCATGAAGCTTAGAAAGCACCGTGGATTTAAGTTTTGACTATTTTCTTAAATACATACGACCTTTGTAGGGAAGCTCTTCATTATGCCAAGAGTAGTCTAGGGAAACTAGAGAATTGTCTTGTAATTGTTGGATCAAACATGATAGTTTGGGATCTTGCAGCCATTCCCAATGAACAACTTGGAGCCAATTTGGTACAATCAAGGATAGAGAAAAGAGGGACCCTTCATCTTCATATTTACATCAAAGAGAGTTTACAACCACGTTGTCTTTTCATTTCTTGTAAATTATCTCATAATCATATACAAATATCTTGGTCACCTATCTTTTTTTCTCTGGGGATGAAATTCGTTTCTCTAAAAAATACTTGAGGCTCTGATGATCTGTCTTAATTTGGAAGTGTTGCCCCAATAGATAAGGATGGAAGAGATCCATAGTATGAAGAATGGCCATCATTTCCTTTTCATATATTGATTGGAAGAAATGACACTCTGATATTTTTTTGCTAGCAAAGGCCAAAGGTCAACCATCTTGCATACATACTATGCTAATTCCTTTCCCTGAAGCATCACATTCTAGGACAAAGGTATTTCTGAAGTTAGGAAGGGCCAGAACAAGAGTAGTGCACATAGCCTCTTTCAAGGCTTGGAAGGAGTGATCAGTTGTTGGATTCCAAATGTAATCATTCTTTTTAAGGAGAGCAGTGAGAGGCACCACAATTTTTCCATAGTTATTAACAAACTTGTGATAATATCATGTTAAACCGAGAAACCCATGCAATATATTGATATTCTTGGGATGAGGCCAATCCTTCATAGCTTCTATTTTTTTAGGATCCATCCTAACACCATCCTTTCCAACAATATGACCCAAGTATTCCACTTCTGAGGCTCCAAAATCACATTTAGAATGTTTGAGGAAAAGTTGGTGTTGAGAGAGTAAATGAAGAAGATGATCCACATGGGTAATATGGGTTGTCCATGTTTTACTATAGATGAGAATATGGTCAAAGAAAACTAAGACAAAATGATGGAGAAAAGGATGAATGACATGATTCATGAGGCTCTCGAAAGTGGAGGGAGAATTACACAAGGCAAAGGGCATGACCAAGAACTTATAGTGGCCCTCATGAGTTCAAAAAGTAGTCTTATTAATGTCTACCTCTTTCATACGTATCTGGTGGTAGAGAGAATGGAGATCAAGTTTAGTAAAGAATTGAGCACTTATTAATTCATCCAAGAGATCATCAATGAAAGGGATGGGAAATTTGTCTTTAATGATGAGTTTGTTGAGGGCACGAAAGTTGAACACATGCACCAAGAGAGTTCTTTCTTAGGTAGCATGACCACATGAGAATATTAGGGGCTGGTACTATGATGTATAACACCCGTGGCAAACAATTATTGAACAATTTTATCAATTTCATTTTTTTGTTCAAAGGGATGATGATAAGGGAGAACATTGGGAGGAAGGTTGTCGGGTACTAGGGGAATGGAATGATAATGAGCACCACAAGAAGGGGGAAGTCCCTGGGGAGTGGAAAAAATAGCTTGATGTTTGGAGAGGATGGCTTGGAGGTCAGGATGCATAGAGGGTGTCTCAGTGGTGTGAATGGAATGGAGTTGTGCAATAATGTTGGAATGACCTTTCTTGAGAAGATTTTCCATGCAATGGGAACTGATGATTTCAAGGGAGCTGACAGTGATGCCTTGAGACTTATACTGTTTTCCATCTTGGTTGAATTGCATGGTTAATGTTGTAACCTAGGTCTTCACTCCTTCCCTTTTCCCTCCTTTACCCTATCCATCCATCAATTTTGAGTTTGGTGGTTTCTTGCTTAGCTCATTCTCCACTATTTTCCTTCATGGCCCATGTTTGTTGTTGCTTATTTACACCATCGTTTTTCTTTCTTGATAGAGGATCACATGTTCTGGTTTGGTTTTCGAATACTAGTCATCATGTTTACCACTAATAGAGACATGCAGGTCCACCAAGATTTTTTCTATACAGGAGGCATCTGGGTCTGATAAATCCTTGGTAAGCTCAGTAAGCTTCCGTAGAAGTCTGTAGCGAATAAAAAAAATCCATTTCAGACTTGAAATACACACAAACAATAGGTTTACTTGATTGATGGTGAAGATTTGGCATCCAGGTGAGATCAATGGCTCCCACGGCGTTCGGGATTACAAATACGTGGAGAAATGACACTTTGTCGCAGAGTGCCTAACTCTCGTGCACATCCCCATCCTCCAGATCAACGACCCTCACACGATTTCAGACCCCCCTCGATCATTATACCTTTAACAGTGGGTGG
>JASDQU011249191.1:3406-16201 GCA_032191745.1 Picea mariana
ACCACGTCCTCCAACGGTGCCACTCGCCTCGTTTATTTCTTTTGCGTGATGTGCCCTTCAAGATACACCACGTGCTCCAAGGGTGCCACTCGCCTCTTGTGTTTCTTTTGCACGACGTGCGCTTCAGGATGCACCACGTGCTCCAAGGGTGCCACTCGCTTCTTGCGTTTCTCTTGCATGACGTGCCCTTCAGGATGCACCACGTGCTCCAAGGGTGCCCCTCGCCAACTTGACTGATTGGTAGACATCAATAACCCCTAGAGTCAACACTCCGCCAGGTGAACTTGTGGGAGACTAAGGGCTCTAAGGAATAAGGCCACCGCCTTATTGCGTGTCCCTTAGAATCATCGTGAGCGACTGTCGCAGTCTGCCGTCACGGCATCATGGATCCTCTCGAACTAGGTAATCATTAACCTACAGTTCGAGCCACAGCAGGAGTGCTAGTAGGCTGTGGCAAGGATGTTGTCAACACCTCTCCCTCAACCTCTCTGGAAATCGTGTGTGGCCCCTTTACTCCATATGTGAGTCTGGTCAACAAGCTATCGTCAGCCTGCATCATCAACAATCGTGTCAGAACATGTCCACATCATATCATCAAATCAATGAAATTTCACAGTAAATAAATCAACCCAAATATCACACTCCCTGACTCAATCCGGAGTCCAAGGAGTTCCATCGATGCCCCTACATCCTCAAGGTCCAAAACCCTGCACACTCAATAAAACTGAGTCAATGGCACCTGTCTAAGTCAAAGAAGTAAAACATCATGTCATCTATCATAGTGCATCATAATCAAGGAAAAATGTTTTAATATCATAAAAGTCTAGATCACTTGCGAGCAAGTGTCCTCAAAGAATAAGTTTTCTCAGTGCGCCAGAGAGGGATGTTACATACACCCCCTCTTGGTCTAAACTTCGTCCCGAAGTTTCATAGTATAAATGCCGAAATAAATGTATCGCTGTATCATAAGTCTATCTATCAAACAAAAATGGAAACTGTTGGCACATATCATATGCGTCCTCCCAGGTCGTCGAGTGCGGACTATAATTGTCCCACTAGACCTTGACCTGATCTACCGTTCGACGTCATAACTCTCTACTGCGATGATCTAATATGCGGACCGGCTCAGCTATGAGTGCTCCCTCATCTGATACCTGCAAGGAACTCATGTCAATCAAATGTGTAGGATCACTAATATAATGTCTCAAAATGGATACATGAAAAACATCGTGCATATGCCTCAAGGAATCAGGCAGGGCTAGTTGATAGGCCATGGGCCCCTTTCTTTCCACAATCTCGAAGGGTCCCATGAACCTAGGAGATAGTTTAGCTCCCTTTCCAAACTTGATCTAACTCTTATGCGGCTTAACCCACAAGAAGACTCGATCACTTACCTCGTAAATACGGTCGACTTGGTGCGCATCGGCATAACTCTTATGTCGGTCCTGCGCTTATTTAATCCTTTTTCTTATGGTTTGCATTTGCTCTTCCATTTCTTGGATCACTTCTGGTCCCACCAGGACCCTATCCTCAAGCTGATCCCAAATCAAGGGAGTCTGACACGATCGCCCATACAAAAACTCAAAAGGCACCATCTTAATGGTGCTCTAGTAACTGTTGTTGTAAGCAAACTCTACTAGAGGCAGGAATTCCTCCCAACACTTTTGTAGGTCCATCATGTACATGCGCAACATATCTTCCAAGGTTTGGTTCATTCGGTCGGTCTGTCTGTCAGTCTTTGGGTGATACGTAGTACTAATGTTAAGTTGGGTTCCCAAGGCCTCTTGAAAACTCATCCAAAATCGTCTAGTAAACAAATATCCTCGATCAGATATGATCTTCTTAAGCATGCCATGCAGCCTCACAATCTCACTGATGAAAAATCTCACTATGTTAGGTGCCTGATAAGTCGTACGCACAGGAATAAAGTGAGCACTCTTCGTCAGAGTGTCTACTACTATGAAAATCGAGTCATGTCTCCTTGCCATCAGTGGCAATCCAACAATAAAATCCATCGAAATGACCTCCCATTTCGATTCTGGAATGGCATGCGGTTGAAGTAATCATGTTGGGTGTCTATGTTCATCCTTTCTCTGCTGACACTCTAGACATCTGGCCACATAGTTGGCTATGTCGACCTTCATTCCCTTCCAGAAGAATAAGGGTTTCAGGTATGCCCTCATCTTCGTGACTCCCGGGTGAGCCATGTAAACTGCTCTATGAGCCTCACTCAGGATCAACATCCTCAACTCGTCATTTGGTGGTACATAAATCCGACTTCTAAACCTTAATAACCCATCTCTATCAAATGAAAATCCCTTGTATCGTGGTACCATCATGGTGTTTTGTCCGATGAAACCCTCGACCTCTTTGTACCAGTCATCATCACGCTGTAAGGTGAGAACCTTCTCTCATAGATTCATTTGAAGGGGAAATACCGAAAAGATGCATGGCCTCTGAATCAAAGTATCCGCCACTCGGTTCACCATTCCCTTGATGTAAGTAATCTCAAAGTCGTACTCGCTAAGCAATTCCGACCAATGCCGTTGTCGCGCGTTCAGGTCGCTCTGCATAAAAATGTGTTGTAGTCCACAATGATCAGTCTTTAGTTCAAATTTTTGTCCAACATGGTAGTGTCTCCAAACCTTCAAGGCATAAATGATGGCTAATAACTCCAAATCATGCGTCGCCTAGTTCTCCTCATGCCTTCTCAATTTCCTCGAAATGTAAGCAATCACTCATCCGTCTTGCATCAAGACTCCGCCTAAACCTTCCTTGGATGTGTCAGTGCATACCAAGAAGTCCTCATCCATGTCAGGGACCTCTAGTACCGGCGCTATCTTCAACAACTCTTTAAGCCCTTGAAACGCTTCCCCGCATTTCTCGGTCCAAACAAACTTCTTGCTTTTCTTCTGCAATTCCGTGATCGGATTTTCTATCTTCGAAAATCCCTCGACAAACCGTCAATAGTATCCTGCTAAACCCATAAATCTACGCACTTCTATGACATTCGTCGGTGCAGGCCATTCTATAATAGTCTCGACCTTGGCTGGATCCACAGCGATACCTTCGCCGGAGATACCTTCACCGGAGATGACATGCCCTAAGTAGTGAATCCTCGATTGATAAAAAGAGCATTTGGACAATTTCCCATATAGTTTTTGCTCTCGTAGACATTGTAGTGCCAAGCACAAGTGCTCGTCATTCTCCTCCATCGTCCGAGAGTAGGTCAAAATATCGTCAATGAATACTTGGACGAACTTGTCCAAGTACTCGCGAAACACCCCGTTCATCAAACTCATAAATACTCCTGGGGCGTTTGTCAGTCCAAATGGTAAAACAGTGTACTCGTAATGTCCAAATCTCATCTTAAAGGTGGTCTTAAGGATGTCATATTCCTTGATCCATAACTGGTGATACCCTGATCGCAAATCGATCTTGGAGAACATCGTCGCACCCTTCATTTGATCGAATAGATCATCAATTCTCGACAAGGGATACTGATTCTTGATCGTAGCCTTGTTCAGTTGACGGTAGTCAATGCAAAGCCTCCATGATCCATCCTTCTTTCGTATGAAAATGGCAGGTGCTCCCCACGGTGACACACTAGGATGTATCAGTCCCAGGTCCAATAACTCCTTCAGTTGCATTTTCAACCCTTGCAACTCCGGGGTCGACATCCGATAAGGCGTTCTTGCTATCGGTTCGATCCCCAGTTTCAGGTCTATGGTAAACTCCAATTCCCTTTCCAGCGGCATCCCAGGTAACTCCTATGGAAATACATCCGCAAACTCCTTCACCATCGGAAGGTGTTCTAGACCTTCCGCTACTCCCTTTTCGTTTAGTGCAAGGATCGCATAAAGATTTCACCCCTTACGCATACTCTTCCATAATTGTAAGGAAGAGATGAACCTCAGGGAAACTCCCTGGTTCCATCTTACAATCACCCATCTCTGTCCTTCATCGTCAACCAAGCTTAACCGTTTTGTCTTACAGTTGAGTATCGCCTCGTGCAATTCCAATCAATCCATACCAATCACGACATCATAAGATCCTAAGATTGTGACATACAAGTTGACCCTCATGAAAAACTCTCCTAGGTTAAGGCTACAGTCTGTAACCTTTCCTCCAACCTTCTGTTTGGCTCCCGAAGCCATATCCACGAAGCTAAACTCATCCTGTTCGACTGCCTTTACCTTAATCCTTTTTAGTGTTGCACCAGAAATGAAACTCTCAGTAGCACCTGGGTCTATCAAAATACTAAGGGTCTAGTCAGTGATGGTACCTGCCATCTCGAGCACAGTCGACTGGTGCTCTGCCTGGTGGTTATTCACTGCTACATGAATCCGATGGGCCTTGCCCATATCTCCCACTGTAGTAGGTCTGGCTGATCCGGACACTCTGGTCCTCTCCATAGGACAGTCGCATTGGTAGTGTGGCTCCCCACATGTCCAACACCCCTTCTTTGGCTCAGTAGTCCTGGTACCTGAAGTAGAAGATGACATCCCACCGGCCTGGAACCCAGGTCTGTTCTGCTGAACAGGCCTAAACTGCTGCTGCTACGCGTGACGCTACTGCTGGTGTTGTGGTCCCCGATAAGGTGTCTGCTGCTGAGGCAGCGGTCGCCGGGGTGTAGTGAAAGTGGGCCCCCTTTGGGAGCCACAATATCCCAGCGTATGTCTCGCAGGTGTCTGATGCTGCGGCGTTCCAGATGAACCCTGCCGTATTGGTCTTGTTGGAGTCCTAGTCTGACCCCCACTGATAAGATCCTCCTCTGCTATGAGGGCCTTCAGGATGGCATCGTGCAAGGTTTGAGGCATCAAAATCCTAACCTTTTCATGCAGGCTATCATTAAGTTCAAACACGAACCTGTTGACCTTAAGTTTTTCTGTGTTAAGGTGCCGAGCATACCGAAGCAGCTCCATAAAACGTGCCTCGTACTCAGGCACCGTATGACCTCCCTGTCGTAATGCGTTGAACTCATTGAGCTGACACTCAATGAATTCCTCTGAAAGGTACCTCTCTCAAAACCATTCCTTGAACAGTTCCCATCACACATCTTTAACGGCCATGTTTAGCTGCGGTAGGAGCATCTTCCACCATAGAAGAGTGCTCCCCTTCAGTTGAAATACTGCCATGCGAACTTTCATGTTGGAGGTATAATCGAGAAGTGCGAAGCACATCGCCATGTTCTCCAACCATGCCTCGATGGCTGCGCCATCCGGGGCACCAAAGAACTCGAGAAATTTAACCTTCTTGAGTTCATGGTGAATGCTACCAGTAACGGCCGGTGTGCATGGTGGAACCTCAGTGGGTGTCGGTGCCTTGGCCTCATCTCTATCCAAGCGGCTGATCAGTGCCTCGGACATGCACTGAAAGGATCTCATCATCTCAACTATGTCGCCAACTGCTATCTTCTCCTATCCGAGAACCTGCTCGCCTCCCTGGGGGTTAGACCCCTCAGGCGTGGATGCTACTGGAGGCATCACGCCTCCTCCCCTTGCACCCATGTGCCTACCTCCGCGACATCCTCTAACCATGATTACCTGCACGCACACAAACAACTTGATCAACAACAGTATAATAAAATCAATCATGTCACGAAAGCCGTAGAAAATCCCAAGTCGCGTGTCAAACCCGCTCTGATACCATATGTAATGTTCCTCCTCGTTATGACACCAACTCCTATAACAAGTATGAAATATTTTTTTTTTGTTTTTTGTTTTTAAAAGTGTGTGCGCGCATGTACAAGGAAATAACATATTCAACATTGCGTCGCCACCCGACGACAAATAAGATGCAACCACGACGAACAAAACAACAACATAAGACGCACAACAAGTGACATCATGCATTTAACAACAATCAAGCGACAATAAGTAAGACTGACTACCTGCCCGTCCTACCCTGCAATGGTTAGGACCTCCAAGACACACAAGAAACACTCAACCCTAGGTTCCCATCGATTTTAACCATTTAAGGTCTTAGGGCTGGCGACTGTTCTGAGGAACATGGAGGTGTCTACATCTTGCCCGACACAAACAGACCAAGCAAAATGATTATAACCAAGTATGACAATAATTAAGAACAACCATGACCTCTATGGAAAATGCAAGTCAGAATGATACTATCAATAACCATTTATTTAAGAAGACTCGGCATTACCTATGACTCAAATGGAAACAAGTATAGATCAACACTTTGTTCAGCTTCGTTAGTCGACAGCTTACCAACCTGACCTTACGATTGTATATTCAAATAAATGCAACCCTATTTACCAGGCCATGGTAACTTGATTGTACTCATTTCAAGGACATTACACTACGTGGTTACCCCTAACAATAAAATTTACGATATCGTTACCATAAAGAGACAACACCTATATAATTTAAAATTGCGATGACCTTGTTGTAAAAGAATCACATTACAGACAATGACCACTAAAACCATCGATAAGGCAATTAACTCAGTCTATTCAACCTCCAATGCGAGCCCAACCTCCCATGTCCAAAGTGCATAAGGACTTTAAGGTAAATCTAAGTAGCCTTGAATCAACTCACTTGAGCAAATTTAAAAGGGCATCGAGACACTAAGTAAATCAACTTGCCTTAAGTATTAAGATTGCTATGAGGGTTTTGTTTTAAGGTTTCTATCTAAAGAACATAAAGGTATAAATAACATTATCCCCAGGAGAGATTTATGTACCTCTCAGCAGTCTTTACCCAATTTCTCATTCCGCTAACTAATAAAGAAACACTTCATGATTCTAACTACAGTATTCTTTTAAACCTTAACAGGTACATAACTATAAAAATCTTTCAATTAAAATTCCTTAATATTCCTTAACCTCATCCATTCTGATTAAAAGGGAAAACTACACTATAAATTTCTTGTGCAATCGATACTCGGCACAACAAGATAGACTTAGCACGGGATAAGGTAAAGGCTATTATTAATCTAATTAAGACGAAGAAATTGGGTATCTAACGATTAAAAAGGGGAGGACCCAATACTCTTGGGTGCTGGTGTCTCGCCGGCTGTACCCTACAGGCGTGCTGACAGGAGTTACTGAACAATGCAGGCTAATTAAGGCACCCACAGGATAAGTGGTGACAGGGTATTACGACGTAGGCATTATGTATCCAACAAAAAGTTGCAATATTAAGACGCCTAAATGGTGTAAAGATGTTGTTTGTAATTCTAAAAATAAAATAAACAGTGTATGAAATATTATACAATTTATTTCCAAATTACCTAATGTTTTATACAATTTATTCCCAGAAATTACGAAAACATTAATATTACGAGAAACTATGAAATCTACATGCTCTAATATTAAAAAGGATGACAAATATTAACCCAACCATAAACGATATCTACATTACATTTATAAAGGAAAATGATATAATTAAAATAACCACCACTTTATAACGTAGCAGGGTTTCAATCACTTATTAAAATAACAACCCAGGTCTGTCAAGTTCAGTGCCTTCTCATCTTAATTTATTTTACCCTAACCTTACTATCATTACACCAGCAGAACCATAATGTTACCATTACAGGTTATTAAAAATCCTAAAAATTAGTGCGTAACCAATCTGCCAAGAAAAGGATGAAATCGACAACAAGCAACGAGGAACGAGCGGCTCTGGGGGCATGTCAGGAATCAAGGGGAGACTTAAAGGTGCATGTAGGAAGACTTGTGAATCGAGGCAGCTGTCAGCATGGCAATTTTCAGGAACCAAAATTCAATGTGGCAACTGGGAAGGTCCTATCAGCGTTATAGGGGAAATCTTCTCTCAGCCGGACTTAACGCGACCTGCCGAGGTAAGGGCCCAGGCAATTTTGTTTTTTGTGTTGAAACAAAATCGGCCTAGTCGATGTGCTTCTCTGCGAAGGTGAAAGTAAACACACCAGAAAACAGTTTATGAATCAAATGAAAATGGATATTATTTAAAAAGGTCACCGATGTTCTTAAGTGCAATTCTCAATCCACCGTCAATTTCCATACATGAACAGTGAATTCTCGGGCCCAGCTAAAATGAATAGACTTTCTTTGTGTTATTACATGGGCAACCTACAGGAAGAGGGGCACCTTCGTACGCATGAAGTGTCAATAGAACAAAATTTTCCCGTACCCTTTTGTGTGAAACGGGTATCCCTTCATCGTTCTCTGTGTGGATCTCGGTTTCTATTGTAAAAGGATTCGATCCAACGCTGCAATTTCTACACAACAGAAGGGCTTCCTTCTTTTTGAAAACTAACAATGAAGGCTATAGTGGTACCGCGTCTTAGAGAAAAACCTTTCCCAGTCGTACGTAGCGCGACTGGTAGAAGTGAAGGCCTGGACCACTGTTCATCAGAACGAATTAACACCAATCCCGGGCAACTGGACAACTATTTAATGGAGTAAGGGTTGAGAGATTTAACACCATTTGCAGGGAGAAATTGGTGTGAAAATTACTATCCTTGCAGAGAAGGGATGCCAACGAACAAATGAAACGACCAAGTCAGGACCCAACGATTTCCTCTTAATTAAAAACGTGGGTGCTCCAAAAAATTTTAATTGTTTAAGGGTTGGAACTGTAGGTAAGAAGGTAAGGGATGGACAGAGGCTAGGTGTTCTAAATCGACTAGGAGATTCATCCAATCAGAGAGTGATGCGTCATGCCTATAATTTCTATACTTAAGGGTATCTATTACAGAAAGACTTCGTCGTTACGCGCCTCTATGTACATACATCAATGCAATATAACTATAATAGAGATGTTGAAGACGATAAATCTATACATCCATAAATTAAATACTAAAATACAACATCTGGGAAAAATACAGCACAAGAGTAGTGCAGAATCGTAAGGGTTCCAACCAAGGAACAGTAGAACCCTACTAGGACGCTGATGACAATTATTTTAGGAAATCAATTGAACGGTAGATGCCTAAGACAAAATTCATCCATTAAAATCATCCTACAGATCCGAGCATAAATTTTTAATGCATTATACTCTATAAAACAAATGAGCGTACCTTGGCCTTGTTGCCTGCCTCGAAGGAAGTCGGCGCGCTCCGTGCCGCTCCCACTCGCCGACCGTCTAGACTACACCGGTACCACCCAGCCAATCGCTAGGGGAACTCTGCTTCCCCCTTAGCCCCTCGAAATGCAAAGGGGCCACACACAATCCAGATGATCTGTCTAGCTTCCCAGCTCGCCTCGCAAGGCCGAGCTACCACTCCTATCCGAGCTGGAAAATCCCAACTCTCCACAAGTAACCAGTCAAGTCACAAATCCGGCAGCGTAACGTTACGCTAACAGCCGATCCCTTCTTCCTCATCTTCCCTTTCTTTTATAGAGTTTTAGAACCTCCAACTTTCCCTAAATCACATTTAAATTTAGTTTTAATAAAAATATTCTAAATATTCTTCTTCGCACAAGTGTCGTCCATCCCCCTCTTTCATCCAATAATTATTTTCATTAAATTTCTTAATTGTCTCATTTTCTCACCCACCTTGAGTTGCTCCTAAATTTACTCCTAGGTGTTCCTAGATCCCCTTACATGTTTTAAATACTTTCCCTAAAAATGATGTTGCTAGATTAGCTCAAATTAGAAGGTTCTTTATTGCCGATTCCTTACCATGTTGACCTTGCTTTTTACCATATGTCCCCTTCTTTCCTTTATTATGTTTCCTCCAATTTTTAGTTTCCTAAATTTTATTTTTCCCTTCTTTCTCCTTTTATTAAAGCCAAAATGGTAGTTGTGCTATTTAATCTTTTCTTTTTATTATTAATTTAATATCATTTTATACTTTCCCAAGTTAAGAATTAATTTCTTCTTTGCCATCTTTAAATCCTCTAGTTTTAATTAAATTCTAACTCTCTTCATTTACCTCAAGAATTTTATGATGACTAAACTATTACTTAAGTGGGTTTTAGTTTAAATTTTTTTATTTCTATTTTTTTTTTATAGGGTCTTTTTCTTAAGGTTATACAAAATTTTACACTAGAGAAGTTTTAGACTTAGATTTAGATTCTGAATGGGGCAACAATTATTTAGGGAAGTTGTTTAAGAATTTCTTGATGTGTTAAAAGTCTTAGGGCCATCTAGGTTTGTTCCTTCATCAACATCAATGCAATGTTGCCTTCAGGATGCACCATGTGCTCCAAGGGTGCCACTCACCTCATTTATTTCTTTTGCGTGATGTGCCCTTTAGGATGCACCACGTGCTCCAAGGGTGCCACTCTCTTCTTTCATTTCTTTTGCGCAACGTGCCCTTCAGGATGCACCACGTGCTCCAAGGGTGCCACTCGCCAACTTGACTGATTGGTAAACATCAATAACCCCTGGAGTCAACACTCCACCAGGTGAACTTGTGGGTGACTAAGGGATCTAAGGAATAAGGCCCCCGCCTTATTGCGCGCCCCTTAGAATCATCGTGAGTGATTGTCGTAATCTGCCCTCATGGAATCATGGATCCTCTCAAACTAGGTAATCATTAACCTACAGTTCGAGCCACAGCGAGAGTGCTAGTAGGTTGTGGCAGGGCTGTTTTCCACACCTCTACCTCAACCTCTTTGGAAATCGTGTGTGGCCCCTTTACTCCATATGTGAGTATGGTCGGCAAGCTATCGTCAGCCTGCATCATCAACAATTGTGTCAGAACATGTCCACATCATATCATCAAATCAATGAAATATCACAGTAAATAAATCAACCCAAATATCACACTCCCTGACTCAATCTGGAGTCCAAGGGGTTCCATTGATGCCCCTGCATCCTCAAGGTCCAAAACCCTGAACACTCAATAAAACTGAGTCAATGGCACCTGTCTAAGTCAAAGCAGTAAAACATCATGTCATCTATCATAATGCATCATAATCAAGGAAAAATGTTTTACTATCATAAAAGTGCAGATCAGTTGCGAGAAAGTGTCCTCAAAGAATAAGTTTTCTCAGTGCGCCAGAGCGGGATGTTACAATGTCTACTTGGATATGAGATGTAGAGAATGGTGTAAATTAATTAAATGTCCATATAATGCATACTTTTGTAGGGTCTAGTCGACTATGTTGACTAGACCTGATAGTCAACTAAGAGTCTGTTGTTCGACTGTTGAAGTCAAGAGTATAAGTCATTTGAGGGTCTTGTTAACCGATCGACCCAGGAATTTTAGTTACAATTTCTTAGTAATTGAATATGTAGGTATAATAGATAAGCATGTATCATAGAAGAGGTATCTTTTGTTGTATTGACTCATCTATCTAATAAAGTGTCATTCTTTGGGATCCCACTACTTTATGTATGTATATTTCTATATGTATGTATATGTGATTCTATGCTTTCTTATGTACTAAATTGCTAGTAACACTCCCCTAATTTTCCCTAGATTACAACATTGGTTCCATTATTGGTAGTTTTGAACCTAGGCATGTAAAAAATTAGATAAATGATAAATTTACAAGACATATGCGAATGGTGGGAGAAAAAAGTTGAAAATTACATTAAGAATTACACAATAAAGAATAGCGTTACATTAGCAAAATCACGGTCACGATTTTTCTCGGAGACACACAAAATATTTCTAGAAGTTATCCTAGAATTGTTGTTTGAATACATCAACAAATCTGGTAATGCTTAAATTGAGTCGCAATGAAAAGTTAACACTCAAACTTATAAACGAAGGTCAAACTAACCTACACAAGTGGGTTGAAGGAATTGCCAAAAATTACATAATAGAACAAGTTATTGAGCATCCAACATCCCTCAATACTATAAAAGACAAATTCTACATGGAGCTACACGACATATTTTTGTGCACCATCCCCAAAATGCTTCATAATTGTTTATTTGAAAAAGGAGTAGGCGAAATCATTGAATTCCGACCTCGAATTGATACAACACCACAAAATAGTAGCTGGGAACAGAGAGACGAAAAGTGGGTTGAATTCCTAGAATCAAGGTGCAAATATACAAAACAAGCTTGGGACTAGTTTTTAAGAAAATAAACATGGTCATCTTCACCGACTCTGAGTAAGTCGGGGTGGTGATAAGGGATAGAATGATTCAGTGTATGCCATAAGAAAAGAGCATACCACCATTCATTTAACTAAATCACACCTGTCTTCGAGAGGAAATAAAATTTTGTTGACGGGCGAAATTGACCATCCATCAACTGAGAGAGTGGAACCAGTCTAGGGTTGTCTAATAACCCAAGCCGTTTGGAATGAACCACCCTGACGGGTTTAACGGCTCTGTTGTCCAATCTAACATCCTAGGAAAACCAAAGAGACAACTAATCTAAACTAACTAATCTAACTAAAACAAATAAAACAAACTAAACTAATTAACAATAAATAAAACGAACTAATCTAACTAATCTAATTAAAACTAACTATTAAACAAATGAACTATTCTACTATCTATATATACAAACTACTATACTAACTACTACTTGAAATATAACTTATTTACAAAATATACAATATCTACAAAATACAGATTTAAATAAAACCTGCAAAACTCATTAGCTTTCTGCCCTAAGATAGAGAAAGATATTTTTCTTGATTTTATGTTTAATAAACAGGGAAAAAAAACTTACTGAAAGTAAACAATCTAATATACTAATTCTACACATATATCTAACTAAACTTATATCTAAACTAAACTAATGATAAATATACTAAACAAACAAATGACAAACTGACCTGGAAATGCTCCAAATTTGTCCTGTGTATGATGACTTCGAAGCTGATCGGAGGAAGGAAACTTGCACCGGGTAATCCAAAAGATTCTCGTAAATGAT
>JASDQU011249191.1:23513-43440 GCA_032191745.1 Picea mariana
TCCAAAATTAGTACAATAAAAAAAATGACAATAAAATAAATTTGCATACCTGGGAGTGAATGATATTATTTGTGGTGTAGTCCTTCTGAATTCCTTCCTTGACTGATCATGATCATGATTGAAGCTTCTTTGTGGCTTGAAAATGGATGGTCTTCTTGAAGATGTATCTTCAATAGTTTTCTTAGATTCTAGTTGACCGTGATTCCTTCCCTTGAGTACTTCTGCATAACTCTCTCTATTTTCTTCATTCTTCTTTTCTAACAACCTAGAGTGCTTCTCTTCATTCTCTATGACTGATGTGGATTTTTCTGTCTCTTCACCGCTCTTGTTGAGCTTGGCGATTTTACTTCTCAATGTGACAACTTATTCTTCAAGCTTCTCAACCTATTCTTCTTTATTCATTATCTGAGACTCCGTGAATTCTTCTATTCTTTTCGCTTCTTTAGGTAGAATTTTTAATGTGATTATTTCTTATTCAAGTCCTTTCTCTTTTTGACCAAAGTCTGCCTCAACTTGGTTTAGATCGTTAGTTTTTTTCCTTAAGATGATCTGTCAATATCTTCTCTCCCATTTATGCTTCTTCCTTTTGCGCTGCTATGTTGGCTTCCAAATACTGTTTTTGATATTCAATATTTCCTTCAATATTTCTTGAGTGACTTGTTTTCTTTTCTTAGTTCATATAAAGCACTAATCAATTCTGCTTCATAATTGTATTCCTTTTCAATTATTTTTTCTATCTCATTTCCTTCATGGTATTCTATTTCAAGATGTCCACGTTTTTAAAAATTAAATCAAAACAACATATCTCTGGTGATTATGTACTCTTCATCTTCTGAATCTGTTTAACATCGTGAACATACTCATTCTTAATTTGTATCCACGTCTTCTTTGGCATTTTATGGATCTGCAATGGGTGAAGAATATATGTCATGTAACTTATCCAAAATTTCTTTAGCTGATGAACATTTACCAACCTTTTCTCTTACCGGATTAGGTAATCCTTCCAAGATGAAATCCATTGTTATTTTCTTATTCTTCTTCAATTTCTTCTTGGCTGCAGTCTTTTCCCTTTTTGAACTATCATATCCTATAATAATTGATATCCAAATATAATGCCAGTGTGCCTGTAAAAACAATTTGTACTTCTACTCCACATATCATACTTTAAACCATTCTGACCATTAAACTTTGGTACTCCATTCTCAGAATAATCAATGATCTCCTTCCAGTGGTTAAATTGTTTCCTAAAGGAACCCGCTCTGATACCAATTGTTGGATTATTGAGAGGGGGGGTGAATCATTAATAGAGGAATAATCCTTTTTAACCAAAAAATTCAATTGTTATATAAATGTAGCATTGTCATCCAATAGTTGTAGAGTAAATAAACAATGAAAAAATGACAAATCATACACATACACAGTGCACCAATGTTTTTACATGGAAACCCAAAGAGGGAGAAAACCACAAAATGATTTTTATTATATTTATTTGAGAATTACATTCATTGGAAGCACCAAATTCATTTTTTTTCCATCGGCAACTGGATGGAGGCTCCAACCCCCTAGTTTCTTAGGCTACAACTTGAAGGAAGCTCCAACTCCCTAATTCTCCGGCCACAATGACAAGGAGGCTACAACCCCCTAGTTTTTTAGGCTACAACTTGAGGGAAGCTCCAACTCCCCAATTCTCTGGCTACAACCAGAAGGAGGCTACAACCCCCTTTTCTCTCAACCTACAACTAGAAGGTGGCTACAACCACCTATCCTTGCCCTGTCCAACTGCCCTGATGTAGAATTAGAATGATGAAACAACTATCACACTATCATTGTGAGATATACTACTGTAAACCTCTACCAATAAACCTGTAATCAACCTGTAACAACCTGTACCAATAACTTGTGCCAACATGTACTATACATCAACCTGTACCATAAACAATTGCATCAAACATGCACCAAACCTGTACAAATAACCTATCACAATAAACTGTCCAAACAACTTGTGCCATAAACAAGTGCATCAACCATGCATTAACTTGTACCTCGACCTGTACCATCAACACGTGCATAAACCATGCATAAAATATGAACCAATCATGCATCAAATACACATAAACTATGACTCATCAAGATGTACCAACATCATCAACTATACACCTCATGTATGTGCCAACTCATCAACTACTTGTCTCAACCATGTACCCAACATGTACCTAAACCAAAATCCCTCATTAGTTTCATCATCCAACTCTGATTTGTAACTATGTAATAGACCTATTGTATATTATCACATGCCTACAAACCTTCCTTAACTTTAACAACAAGAGACTATCATTTTCATCAAACTTTAGTCTCACATGACTAATTTTGGATTAGTCAACAACCCTAACTTGAAATAATCATAATTATGTACCCATAATGAATAAAGATCTGAAAATAGTACACAATTTTCTTCAGTGTATTTTATGAAATTCCTGTAGGTTTCACTACTTGGAACCTCTCAAAAAAGGAGTTATGGAAAAAATGGCATACCTTCTTGAATTCTGGATTATTCTAGAGAGAGAAATTATAGAGAGTGCCCCTCATGGAATATTTTTTTTATGGATATGAAAATGGTACACATAATAATACAAAGTGTTATCTAACCAATAAATGTTTTCTTACTAAATTTGGATCTGTTATGAAGAAGTTATGATGTTTTTACCCAAAACACTTGTTTTAGACTAGTTTCAGGACTAGCAACAAACCCTATTTTCCATGGAGTGTAACTCAAAAAATAAAACAACCCACAAGATGAAATTTTTATCACAGCTACTTGGATATGTTTCCTCAACAGCCTCACAATTTCATGATATCAATCATTCTATAAAAAAAATTATTTTGAAAATGGTGAGATGACCTGTAAATAACATACCTTATAAAACATCATCAAAAGAAATTATCCTCCCTTGAATTTCTGCCTTCTTTACTTCACCTTCCCTCTTAAATTCAGCTTATATATCCTTTGGTTACCTAAGTCACTTGTATATATTCAATATGCTCAAGTGTGATTAAAATGAGAGAGGATTGCCTCTTATTTATACTTTCATGTAGCTTCCTCAAGGGGTTACCTTTTAACCATATTAACCTACTTTCCTTATTTTAGGCTTAACCCACTTCTAACCACTTGTCCACTTAGTAATTTATCCATTAAATTTATTATTTAAATAATTTATTTTGTATCCTCTTTGAATTATAGTACACTCATCACTTCACTTTATTATTTACCTTCTAAAATCCCTTAAACCACTTTCCTTATTTTAGGGCTAACCCACTTCTAACCACTTGTCCACTTAATAATTTCTCTATTATCTTTCTTATTTAAATAATTTCTTTTGTATCCACTTTGACTTATAGTACACTCATCACTTTACTTTATTATTTAAATAATTTCTTCTTTGCAACCACTTTGACAACTTTGACCTGTTGGGGCTTCTAGATGACTCATAAGGGTTCTCCAACTTCACATGGCCATAACTCTCTAACCGTGAGGAGTTATGTGACGTTCCACATACCACCGGAAATGGTATGACTTGTACTATATATAGAGAATATTTGTACCTTCAAATATATTAAAACTCATGCCATTATACATCAAAAAAACTTGGATCCAATACCCAAACCTTTGTGCTACCAGAATTCACTACCGGACTTTCTTCAAGGGTTGACATCAATGACAACCAACCCAATTAATTAACAATAAATCAATTTAAGAAAGCAATGAAAATAAAATGAATCTAAAGAGTGATGTAACACACATATGTGCAAGTAATTACCAAATTGGAATTTAAGGTAAAAATGGATTAAATCTAAAGGAATGGGTACACATAGAAAGGAATCTAGAGTCTAGTTAACAATAGTCTAACTAGGAGAAGATTCTTATTTTAACTCAACTCAGTTTTAGAAAGGCGGCAGTCATTAATTTGAAATAAAGGGAATAAAGGGACAACTATGAGTGATTTTAGGAGGGCTTTTAGGATGGGTGAGGGAAGTTGACCTTTTTTAAATTAAAATGTGGATTTAGTTGTGCAAATTGGGGAAAGGGAGACAAGTGGAAGGGTGAGATATTTCTAAATTATTTTAATTAAAAATGATTTAATTGTGAAAATGTGGGAAAATGTTATAAAACAAATGGCCAATTTGAGAGATGGAACACATCGGTTATGAGTAATTTTATGCTACATAAATTTTGACTGGTTTTACTTGTGAGAGTTGAGATACCCAGCTTGAGAGAGAGTGATGGCTCTACCTTGCAAGGCAAGTTGGGAGCTAGAGGATTTTTGGTTTTGTGTGCACGTGGCCCCTTTGCGTCTCAGAGGGCTAAGGGGGAAGAAGAGTACCCCTAGTGTTTGTTGGGAGGTATCAATGAAGTCTCAATGATTAGAAGGAAGGTGAAGGTGGATTGGCGTTGTACAAGTTTGGAAAGGAGACGCGCTAGTTTTTGGTCAGACAAGCAACTCCACTACCACTATTGTTTGGTCATGGTACTGTATATTTAATTATTTATGTGTTGACAAAGAATCATTGCACTATTCTAGATTTTGAATATTGATGTTAATGGAGTCTATATACTAAATTTTTATAAAACTCTTGCATTCTAGGTAATATAATGATTTTGTGTATTTTAACCTTGATATCTTTAGTTTCATATTGAAGTAAATATTTGATGTATAGATGAGTGGGAGAGATCTCATTTTTTTTTATTTTGCTTATATCTATTGAGGTTTAGTTCGTATGAGATTTCTTTTTTTATGCTTATGATTTTAATTAAAACCTATGTTCCTTTCTTTTTCCTTGCACAATTTGAATTGCATATGATTTTCCCAGCATACGATTTGTGTTTTCATTCTAATCTTCTATATACAAGTCTTGAAACCTCTGCGCCTTTCTTTTTCCTTGAACAATTCAAACTGCATGCAATTTTCCCAGCATACAATTTTTCATTTGCATTCTAATCTTATGTATCCAAGTTTGGAAACCTCTGCGCCTTTATTTTTCCTTGAACAATTCGATTTGCATACAATTTTTCCATCAATTGGTTTCTCTACATTTTTATCAGAGAAACCACCCAGTGCTTTAACTCAACAAAAAAAACATGTTTTTTTCATTAAGAAATATGACCAAGCATGGGTGCCTCTACCTAGTTCTCTCACAAAAGAAACCCTGTGTTTTTCATTTAGAAAAATGGCCATGCATGGGTGCCTCTATCCAATGCTTTAACTTAGAAAAAACTCTATGTTTTCACAAATTTAACTCTGTGTTTTACCCAAACTAGACTATGACTCCCTCATCCTCGAATTGTAGTTTTTCCAAGTAATAAACCTCTGCATTTTTCAAGATTTATCTTTGATTTTGTTTTAGAACTAGACTGTATTTTATCCTTGACTAGACTGCGTTTTTTTCCATAACTACCTCTGTGTTTTATCCATAACTTATCTCTGCATTTTTTGCTTCAATTTTCCTAGGTTTTGATTCTCATTGCATTCAATCTCTCGGAGTAACCTTCACATTTTATGCTTCGATTTCCCGGAATATTGAATGGGAGTTGATTTTATTATTTTGTGAACTTTAGATATTATATATAGTGAGTTTCACTAGCTGGCCAATTTCAGATATTTTTTATCATAGATCCCAAAAGAAACCTCTTGTCTATTGTTTTTTGTTATATGGAGACCAATAGACTATATTTCATTTAGGTTGTTGGGCATAGCAACACTTTCTATAAAACACTGATGAAATATTTTCAATGGGGATTTTTGCTACATTAGTTAATATTGCTTATTTGTATAAGAACAAAATTGTCCTTCTAATAATAGGATTGGCATTGCCTTTGTCTCAAGATCCCTAGAAAGGAAAAGCCCTTCTCAAATTGTTCTTTTGGTAGAATATTGAATGAAAATTGATTGATTTTTTACGAACTTATATATTATATGTAAGTGAATTTGGATAGCTACTACAAAAGTCCAATCTTAACTCGCAAACCCTTCTATGGAAATCCTATAGAAGTTGAATTATTGTTTATATACCTCTTGATTATTGATACTAGTGCACATTGTGATAGATAATAGGGATCTTCCTAATAGTGTTTGATGGTCGTCACTTCCATGTGCTCTTGTAGGACGAATTCAAATTCAGTTGATGTTTTATGAACGCCAAATATTGTTATCATACCTTCCTTACTCAACCTTGCGCTTGATTATTGATTTATGTCTAAGTTTAAGTTATTTTATTTTCATAGATCATGATAAACCGATGGTTGATTAATTGATAATTGTTTTTAGCGTCATGGAATAAATGTGATTCATGGAGGGTTATTAGATTAGATTCCCTTGCACCAAGAAATAAAGTAATGATTACTCTTATGCCTCTAAGCATGTTGTCGTAATATGGTATATAAATTATTTTACTCTTGCGCAGTTATACAAAGTTGATTTATGATTGTTTAGTAGATAGATTTTTCTTGCGCCCTTAAAATAATGGCGATATATGACTGATTAAGTACTTATAATCTCTTGCGACATTTAATTTAAAGTTGATTACTCTTGCTCCATTATAAAATGTGGATACATGATTGATTAAGCATTTATAACCTCTTGTGCCTTATATAATAAAGTTAATTACACTTGCTCCTTTAGAAGAATGTTGACATGTGATTGATTTAGTAATTATATTCTCTTGCGCCTTGTAAAATAAAGTAGATTTCTCATGCGCCATGAATAATATCAATGTATGAATGAATAAGTATTTAAATTCTCTTGTGCCATGTACAGTAATGATGTTGATTGATTGAGCTGGTTGGTTTTCGAATTAGTGGGATTTAGACACCTCCTTGATGTTAGTGGGATTTAGACACCTCCTTGTTCCTCAGAACAATTGCCAGCCCTGAGACCTTAAGTGGTCAAAATCAATCGGATGAATCCTGAGATTGAGCATTGATTATGTGTCCTAGAGGTCCTAGCCTTGTAGGGTAGGTTGGTCGGGTAGTCATTTTAATATTCAATATATGGTTATCATTTTTTTATAAATTTCTTCAATTGATTGTCATGGTTGAACTACGTCGCTATTCATGTTTATGTGTTGGTCAGGTGTCACTATCATTCATGTTTATGCATTGGTTGCATCGTTATTGATTACGATGATGAGTCACTTGTTATGATTTTGATTATGATGTCATTTGATTATGCGCTGCTATGAATTATGTGTAGAAGTTAATTTCCTAATGCTTTAAAAACAATTCCTATTGTTCTTCTCTTTTCCTAGTTGTAACGAAGGGGACGTTACAAAACTTGATTATATATTGAAAATTCGTCCATCATGGACATTAATGCAGACCAGTGACCTGCTGCAATAACATCTCGATACTAGGGATTGGGTAGTTATCTTTAATTCTTTCTTGATTGAGATCTATGAAATAAAATGAAGGGAGAATTTCTTGATTCTTATTTGTACCATCGTTGGATTTGAAATCCATTCGGAATGTCTTATAGAAAAAATTATACCTACCTTTTTTAATTTTTTTAGCTCTATCTTCACTAGAGGTTTTATCTTAGGATTTATGATTCTTAATTTTTCCTTAAAAGATTTTTATCCCTCTTTGAGTGGTATGATATGATGAAATATAGACTTGTCATATTCCTTTGAATAATGATAACTCCAATAAAAAAATGTACTCAAATTGTTTGAAACATTGAATACATTGATCAATTTATTCAGTAGTGCAACCAGTACCTATATTTATGTACTTCGGATAATCAAGTACCTATATTTATGTATTTATGTTGATATTTTATGTCTCTTGAACTTTACTAATAGATGGTTCTTCTTTTGGATCAAGAATATTTATTTTTCCAGCTCTTGTAAAAAGGGATTCCAAGGTAACATGGTTCTTGGGAGCAAGTATAAGATTTTGATCATGAATTTCCTTCTAAGGATTTTAATTCTCTTCTAAATCATTTGACATAATTGAGTAATTATCAATGAGGAATCTTGAAAAATGTTCATAATTTTCAAAGATGTGCAAATATTCTTCATTATCATGTATTGAATGATGTAAAATTGTTTTTACATGAAAAGTAATCTAACTTTGACAATCTTTTGTATTAAAATAAGATGCAATTACTTCCAGTGAATCTAATTTTTGATTATTTTCTCTAGGAGTGAAAGAGATATTGAAAGAATTAAAATAATCTATGAGTTGGGAGACTCTTCTTTCATAATGTTTTTATTTTTATTTCTTAATTTTGTACTTCTTCTTGATATGATTGATACCCAAATCTGAATCACCAGTAACTTCCATATTTTCCACTTTCATCTGAAGAAAAAGAATCATCCCTTGAATTAATTCCTTGTAATTTTTCTTCATTATTGGTACATGAGAATTCAAATTGACAGAATGTGGATATATACCATATTAGGGGCCTTTGAAAACAATACCAGCTCCATTTTCATACTTGGAACAAGCCCCATCAAATGACCTCTTCCAAAATCCTTGGAAATATTTTTCTTCATCATGCTTAGGTAGACTTATTTGTTCTATACTAAAAACAACATAATTTCTATTTCCAACATGGAAATAATTTTTCATTACTTCATTTTCCTTTTTCTTAAACGATACGAGATTTTTATTATCTCAAGGAAAAATGATCATAGTCCCATCTTTATTTGCAAGCATCATACAAATTTCACCATTCATGATATATCCTCCAATTGATGAGCACCAATCTCTTTCCAACGCAACGCCATATATTGGAGGCAAATCAACAACTATAATAGTGAAAATTATGGTGATATGAGGGATTTCATTATCCATACATAAAATATTTTGTTTCACCATAGGCTGGACTTTTCCTGAATCTATGGAATATATTCACTAGTCGGTTTCATAATACCTCGTGCATGCGATTTCAGGTGCTTCCATCATTGATAGTGTCATGATATTATTAGTGGCTCCAATATCAACTAGAAAATTATGTAATAAATATTTACAATATGTTACACGATCATAAACCAAAATATTGTGCATTAAAATAAGACGACATTTCTATCACAACATTCATCAAAGTATAACAAAATATTCAAGGAAAGGAAAAAGAAAGTATGGACCACATATGGCACAAAAATTTAAATGAACATTTCATTAAACATAAATGAGATTTTCATAGACATACATTTGAAATATCATGATTAAATCAAATTATTGAGATAACGATAATGTTATGTACCAAATTAGTTCTCTGGGAACCCAAAAAATACTATATGTATTTAAATAAAAGTGTAATGCCTTGGAATACAAATAAAATATTTATTTTTTCCTTAAAAGAGGACTAGGATGGGGTTCCCGTTGAACATGAAATGAAAAGACTACGATGGAAACTATTTTGAATCATTACTTTCTTAGCCAATCTTCTATGTATTCCCTCATGTGGTCCACCCTGATCTCATGTTTGGTCTTTATTTCAAATAGATCATTCTCCATCTCTTTTAGGTTCATACACAATTGGTGCAATGTGTCATCTACCTCATCATTTATATTGATATATATGACTATCCACCTTTCAAGTTCTTCTGTGGAGAATTATATTGAGTCAGTGAACTCACTTTCCCATGAATTTTTTAATATGTCAAGTTGTTCTCGTTATTTATCTTTAGATGAAAGTATTGTGTCCATTAATAAATTTGGGTTGTCATGTTAGTTTGTGATATCAACAAGTTTAAAGAAAAGGTCACCTCTTTTACTCTTCACAACATCTAGCTAATTTATCACTTCTCTTAAAAAAATTATTCTTTTCAGCTAACACGCATTAATTTGTTCCATGCATATGTTATAAGGAAGGTTTTGTTCTCTTATATGGATATCACTTAAACTTGAAATTTTATCCAAAAATTTTCCCATATCATCTCTGTGAAAACCTTCATCATTTTCCATATCTTTTTGGAGATTTTCTTTGAAATATGTAATCCTCGTTGACAAGTTGGTGGAGCTTTGCCCAAGATCCAAAATTTATTGGATCAAATATATTCTTTTATGTATTCCATCTCCAACATACTTTCTTTCTTCTAACAACAAACTAGATGAACCTTTCCACTTGTTGGTACTTTATAGAGTATCTTCTAAGGTAAGTGCTGGTTGATTTGTGTTTAATGGCTCAACAAAAAATCGTGTTAGAATCAGAGATATCTCTAATTCCTTTATTTTTTCCTTTCAAATTAAATTTTATTTTTCTGTTAAGCCTTAAATAGTGGCACACTACCCCTTTATTGGGGCATAATACATTAGTTATGTTGTTTTATTTATGTCGAACTTTTTTTATACGAATTTTCAGAAGGAACCCCTTGGAGTGTATTTAGTAGACAGATCAAGGTATGTGGGGTTCAAATTTCATCTCATGAGGCCTTATAATTTCTAAGATATAGCTTGTGTATGATAGGGTTCTGGAATCATCCTCAATTTATTCATCGAGGAACTTTCACTATATAAAAAAAAAAAATTAACATTTTAGACCCTGGAACATATAGGATATTCATAGAAATTATCAAGGTAGCTGTGATAAAATTTTCAGCTTCTGATTCATCCTACTTTTGTAGATACACCCTGTGTAATATAGGGTATCTGACTAGTCATATTAACTAGTCTCAAACAAGTATTCCCAGTAAAAAATTCATATATTCTTCAGTGAGTATCCAAATTAAGTGTGACTAGTTGCATTGGACATCAAACAATATATAGTATTTCAAGTACAAGTTTCATAATCAAATATTAGATAGTGTTCTCTTGGAATGCTTTAGAAGTACGCTCTCCTCGAAGGGACAAAATTCAGCAAGGTGTGGGGAAGTTACCATAAATTCCACTTGGCACATCCAATTTTTATCAGACTTGCGAGATTGTAGAGAATGCATATTAGAGAACTACAAAATGAAATTTGCATACCCATAAGGGCTGAAATTTTGGAGATACAACTGAAGAAAGATCTTCTAGAAGAACCACATCGAAATCAAGGATTAAAAATGATACTTGTCCAACATGCCACCAAAAAAGGGAGCTTCTACACCAAATAAGCCTCCAGATAGTCCTATTTGGAATCTTGATGAAGGTGAAGAAATTCGCAGGGACAAAAGTGTGGTGACAAGAAATTATTCTACATAGATTGTGAAGAGGAAGATGAACAAGAACCATATCAAGATGAAAATATAGAAGAGATTTCTTCTGAAGAGTTGACTCCCATGATATCATGTAATGCATTGGATGTAATTAACACTCCTAAAACCCTCAATATCAAAGGATATATCAAAAATAAAAAGGTGATAGTCCTAATGGATTATGGTAGTACTCATAATTTCATTCACTATAAATTAGCCAAAGCTCTCAATATCTTTATATATCCAATGCCATAGTTTCAAGTAATGATTGCAGATGGAGGAACTATCAATTTCTCAGGAAAATGCCACCACATCAATATTACTATGGGGGAATATGTAATGAAATAGTCCAATTATTTCTATACCCATGGGTGGTGTTGATGTCGTACTAGGAGTCCAATGGTTACAATCATTGGGAGCAATGGATTTTAACTTTCAAGAGATTTTCGTGAAATTTTCATTGGAAGGAAAAAAAATTGAGTTAAGGGGTATCACAGGGAAACCTAGTAAGGTGATAATCTCTAATGGAATGAAAACAATATTGAAAAAGGGGAATCAAGGTGTAATTTTACAATTATCCTCACTAGATGTTCAAATATTTAAGCCATCTATTTCCCTCGATCTCCAAGGGATCATTGATAAGAATTCCAAAGTATTTGAAGATATTCCCAGAGGTATTCCACCCACTCAAAATCATGATCATTCTATTCACCTAATTCTTGGGAGTGTTCCTCCTAACATCATGCCTTATATATACCCTTATGCATAGAAGAGTGAAATTGAGCATATAGTTGAAGAAATGTTAGAGGCTGACATTATTATACCTAACTAAAGTTCTTACTCTATACCAATGGTAATGGTTCTCAAGAAAGAGGTTTCATGGCATATGTGTCCAGATTATAGAGAGCTCAAAAAGATCACTATTGAAGATATTTTTCCAATTCTCGTCATTGATGAATTGTTATATGAACTACATGGAGAAATCTATTTCATAAATTTGGATATTCATTCAGGGTGTCATCATATTAGAATGAAGGAAGAACATATCCCCAAAAAAACATTCCAAACTCATGAAGGTCATTATGAATTTTTGGTCATGACTTTTGGCCTTACAAATGCACCTTCCACATTTCAAGGGTTGATGAATTCCATTTTCAAGTCCTTCCTTCAAAAATTTGTTTTAGTATTTTTTGATGATATACTAATCTATAGAAAATATTAGGAGGATCATGTGCAACATGTTGACAAGGAGCTACAACTACTAAAGGAGCAACAACTATATGTTAAACCATCTAAATGTTTCTTTGGGGTGAAGGAGGTAGATTATTTAGGTCATATTGTATCTCATGAAGGTGTCAAGGTATACCCTAACAAGATTAATGCCATGATGGATTGGATGATTCCAAAAACATTGAAGAATATTAGAGAATTTTTAGGTTTGACAGGTTACTACCACAAGTTTGTTAGGAACTATGGAAGAATAGAAGCACCTTTAACGACATTAACTAAAAAGGTTGCATTTTCATGGAATCCAGAGAAAACTTAAGATTTTGAACAAATAAAAGAGGTGATGTGCAAAGCTAATGTCTTGAACACACCATACTTCACAAAAGCCTTTATCGTGGAATGAGATGCCTCAAGAAATGGCATTGGTGTTGTTCTAATGCAAGAAGGAAGGCCCATTTATTTTGAAAGTAGGACACTCAAGCAAAAGGACTTACACAAACCCATTTATGAGAAGGAAATGATGGAAATATTGCATGCATTGAAGAAATGGTGCCCTTACCTAATAGGTAGGCACTTCAAGGTCAAAACAGATCATGATAGTATTAAATGCTTCTTGGAACAAAGACTATCTTCATAAGAACAACAAAAATAGGTGACCAAGATGTTGTGTTATGATTTTGAAATCATATACAAAAAAGAGAAGAAAAATGTTGTGGCAGATTCACTCTCAAGAAAGGATGAATATGTTCAAACCTTTCTATGTGATATCTCGATCATCTAACCTGATTGGATAATAGAAGCAAGGGATGAATGGAAGAATGACAAAAACATGTTCACTCTCATTCAAAGGTTGCAGTAGGATTCCAGTGCATCAGATACATTACATGGAAAATTGATTCAGTATGGTACAAAGATCACTTATATTTATGTAATAACCCCCAACTCAAACAAAACGTACTCTTGGAATTGCACACCTCTCTGGTAGGAGGGAACTCGGGATTTTTGAAAATCTACCATAGGGTTAAGAAGGAATGTTTTTGGGATTGCCTTAAAAGTGATGTTCAAAGGTTTGTGGAAGAATGTTTGGTTTTCCAACAAAATAAGGTGGAAACAATTAAGACCCTAGGTATTTTACAACCATTACCCATACCAAGTCAACGTTGGGAGGAGGTTTCCATGGATTTCATCACAAGGTTACCAAAGTCTGAAGGAAAGAGTGTCATCATTGTGATTGTTGATAGACTAACCAAGTACACACACTTTTGTGCACTCTCTCATCCTTTCAAATACAGTACAGTTGCCACCACATTCATGGAGATATTTCAAAAGCTACATGGAAGCCCAAAGATTATTGTAAGTGATAGAGATCTGATCTTCACTGGACATTTTTGGGCAAAATTGTTTTCTTGTTTGGGTACTCAATTGGGGCATAGCTCATGTTATCATCATCAATATGATGGAAAAACATATATAGTGAACAAATGTCTGGAAGGATACCTTCATTTCTTTGTCTCTGATAAGAAAACACAATGGTTCAAATGGTTACCCTTGGTAGAATGGTTGTATAACACTTCCTTTCATATTGCAAAAAAACTGACACCATTTATGACACTTTATGGATACCACCCACCTTCCATCACTTCTTATCTAAAACAAAAATCTAAGGTTCAAGTAGTGGAAGATCACATTGAGCATCACCAACAATTTCTACAACTCTTAAAGGACAACATGACCATGGCACAAAATCACATGAAACAAAAATAAAATCATCATCGTAGTGAAAGAAGTTTTAAAGTAGAGGATTGGGTATTTTTATGACTAGAACCACAAAAAAATATGTCCATCAACCAATATAAGAAGGATAATAAATTATCACAAAAGTACTATGGCCGTTATAAGGTGTGCAAAATCTTGGTACTATGGCATACAAATTGGAGTTTCCTGCATCTTCACAAGTATACCCATTTTTCCATTTTTCATGCTTAAAGAAGGTTATAGGTGACAAGATCCCAGTTCAAACTATATTTCCAAAAATTGACAAGGAAGGGAAAATCATATTAGAGCATGAATCTATCACTAACACAAGAATGCTCTAGCTGAAGAATAGATCCATTTCAGAGTATCTCATTAAGTGGAGGAAACTACATGCTGAACAATCCACTTGGGAAGATGAATATTTTATATGGAAGCATCCTGAATTGCTAAAGCATTTCAGACAACACTTGTATGAAGGGGAGGGACATGCTAATCCCTAAATAGTGGCACATCACCCCTTAATTGGGGGATATTACATTAGTTATTTTATTTTATTTATGTCGGCTTGGTTCCATTAGTTGTAATTGTACCTCCTAGTCTCCTATATATACCAATGAGACCTTTTCATTTGGAATCATCTTTTATATGGAAATTTTTGTGGTGTATAAGGAGGTTTCCCCCTCGAAGAAGTTTATTATCTAAAAGTTGCTCTTTTTCAAGGCGTTGAGTACTTATTCAGAGGATTTTTTTATGGTATTTTGATATTTGGTTCTTAACATTTTCTATATTATAGACAGTTTCCTTCAATTCTTGTATGGTTTATTTATGAAGCTATAAAATATTTGAAGGTCAAACCCCATATAAATCAATTTCTTACTTTCATCTCTCAGACATTTCCTTGTTTTTCATATTAACTTTTTAATTAATTTTTTTTTATAGTTTCTATTGTACATCACGTGGTGAAGTGTCACGGAATTCGTTTCAAATATTTTTGGTTTTTGAGTGACCATAGCTTCAGAAATTACTTCGGTTTCTAGCAATCATTGATCATACCATATGTGTTCTTCGATAATATCATCTACACCCATCTATCATGGACTTTCTTGATTTTCATGTATTGCTAGTCTTATTTTCTAGGTCTATATTTTTCTTTTAGTAGAGGTATGTACAACATGGAAGTTTTCAATATTTTTATTTATTTTGTCCTTGTCACCGAGTTTCCAATAGGTGTTTTCCTTGTTTGCAAACCACTTCTCCTTGTTTTTTTCCTTGATAGGTTACTTCTTTGAGACACGATAAGAGAATTGGGGTTTTTATTTGTTACTTATATGTCGTATTGTCATGCTGGCTAATTACTCAATATAATAAAGATCTTAATTTATTGAGTTATCGGGGAGGTTTAAATTATCCCCTCGTTTAAACTATTCAATCTTAGTCAAAATAAGAAGAATACCCCACTCAAGACATATGAGAAGTAAATAAATCATTAAGGTTGAAAAACTCAATTCATTCAACATCATTTGGGTCAAGTTAGTCAAATTTACCTAAAATTTCTTCCAAATGGGAGATGTGCTTTACAGTAACTTCTCCAACTTTATGATGAAACGAGATGAATTGTTGTTTTCTTTTCTCACCAGAGAAATGAGCCATGTCTCTGTATTGGATGCATTATGCTATAACAAAGTGTCTATTTGATACATAGAAATGGTTTCTCCTCAAAACCAAATAAACTTATAATGTTGACTACATAGTTTCAAAAAATATTTTCTGTGAAAGAATGGTGGAATCCTCAGGTGACAATCTTGACCTGTTAGGCATGGATTTTTTTTTTTTAAAACTAAGATAAAATTGTTGTGGATTCGGTAGAAATGATATTTAGTCTTGTGTCTTTATAAGGATAGATACCAAGAAAAAGTTTGTTCCACCTTGAATTTGACAATTATTTCCCTCGGCAAGTCCTCCAAAACATGGCAATAGGTGATGACAAAAATCAAATAAGGTTTCATGTAGAATTTTTGGGTCTTCTTCAATCCGCCTAGTGGAAATGAGATTTCATTGGAAATAATGTGACCCCAATCAATGAGGGAATACTTTTTCAAAACAAAATGGAAGATATAAATGATATTTCCTAGCACAATGGACATGGATTCGAAGCCAATCATCAGAGAAAACAACTGTGAAAATTCCGTGTAGGGATACTTTAAGTAACTTACCTTAATCTTAGAAGCACTGATGTTAGTTCTAGGCTCGACCAAATATTTCTCAAGGATCTCTTATCCTCCTATATTTTCTTTCAGGAACTCATTCGATTATTCACCCTTGAATGAAATTGTGGGTTTCGAGAGTCATGTCATTATAATGAATATTGAAGGATCTAGGGAGATAGGTTGTTATCCTTGGAACTGAATTATTCTCCTTTCTTAATCAAATTTATCTATGCACCTTTTAACTAGGTCCTTCAAATATGTCACCTCATGAACAAAACCAACTAGGTTGTGCCTGAGGTTCAGACATCATTTCTCTTCTTCTTAGACGGAGGTAGGGCCTTGTGGTACTTTTAATCTCACGACCACTAGAAATATTGGTCTTCATGTTTGAGTGTGTTTGGCATATCTCCACAATACAACTATTTTCTTCTACTTTAAATTATTAGCACTGCTTTCTATTATTACCAATAGGTGGTGCTATTGTCGATATAGAGTTTTACATCTTAGAATGTTAGTTATTTATTTAATTTATCATGTATTTCCATGATGATTAATCACCTTGTATCTTATCTCAAAGTTTTCAGCCTACACGGCGTGATTTTGAATTTATTACAAGGCTTACAAAATCTTCACCACTTTAATAATGACATTATATTCACACAAATGTCGGATAATGTGGTGGGAGGGGAAATGTGATTGGGAAATGGTGATGTGATGCCATGGAATATGGAAAATGGTTAAGTATGGGAGTATGAAAAAGAGGAATGGAGAGTGAAATATGATGAATGAGCGACTGTGGGATGCAGAACACAAGACATAGAAAATGAAAATGGTGAAGGACATGGGTGATTTTAAGGATGGAAATTTATTTTAAAATGTAGAAACCTCGGCGAATCTTACTAATCCTTCATTTGCCAAGTATAAATGTTTGGCGACATTTTTGTAAAAATATTCAAATTTCTAAGGATTTTATATAATTTGTATAAAATTTAGGCGATTTTTAAGTTAAAATAATTTTATCCTATAGAATTTGGGCAAATCATTTTTAGAATAGCGAATCTTTTTTTGGGAAAAAACATGGAAAATTATCCCATGAGTGAAATTTATCCCCTAAAATCATCCTTGGTGAAGGGAATAACTCTCACATTTGCAATTGAAAAATAGAATAAGTATGGGAAAATCTCATTATGCGGGTTGTGAAAGAAATATGGTCATTTTGTAGAACGGGGGACTATAGGTCGTGGAACACAAGACATGCGAAAATGGTACGTGGAATAAATGGATTCCTGACATCCGCATTCCAAGAAAAAATCTAAGTTTGAAAAAGGTAAAAGGTGCATTTTGGAGGATGCAGAGATAGTTGGGTCATTTTTATTTCTTTCCAACTGTGGGACATGGTACATGAGCATTTGTAAGAAATGAAAATGATATTATCGTGCATCAGGAGTCTCACATCACTTTAAAAATGACTAGGTGTTGTGATTGGAAAGGAACAAGAATGACTAAGTATATATATGCATTCTTGCAATTCTACAGGTCTAGGAATTTGATAATAGTGTGTCCCGCAATCTGCATTTGAAAGGAGAAAACAACTAAGAAATATTTGAGAAGCAAAAAAAAAAAGGAAAGTGAATAAGGCTTGGTGTGTATGCACTAACGTTGATCAATGAATGTGGATCAACATGTTTTTTATTCCTCATATGATGATAGTGAGGATGAAAATCCACCTCCTCCTACTCACCTTGTTTCATTTGAGTGCATTGAACATGAACCTCCACCAGCGCTATTGTTTTTTAGATGGGTCCATTCAAAATGAGAAGTAGCATGTGATAATGTTGGTGATCCTTTAAATCAGTGTTGAACACATTTATATTTATAGTGAGTCTCTTCTCTTTTAGTTCAAGTTACAGAGACTGATGATCCTGAAAAATTTGTAGAATCTTTAGGTCATCCAAATTGAGACACAACATTGAAACAAGAGTATCTCTCTTTAATGGAGAATGGTAATTGGTATCCTCTACCTCTTTCGAGATGAACAAAACTTGTCATATGTAAATGGGTGTATAGAACTTAGTATGCATCAGATGGAAGTGTTGAAAGAAAAAAGGATCAATTAGTAGGTAAAGGATTCTCTCAAGTTGAAGGAATTGATTATAATGAAACCTTTTCCTCCATATCCAAAATGAATTACATTTTCCTTGTTCTATCCCTTGTAGCCTCACGTAAATGGGACGCCCCTTATACGGATGTCAAATCCTCCTTCTTTTATGGGGATTTGAAGAAATAAATCTACATGGAAGAACCTCTTGGATATGTCCATAAAGACTACAACCTTATTTTTTTCCTTAATAAATTTATTTATGGTCTTAAGAAAGTTTCTCGATCTTGGTATGCAAAATGTGCATCTTTGGTATTGAAACCATATTTTCTAGATGTCATTCCAACCTTAATGTATATACCAAAAAAATAGGAATTCATAAAATAATCATTGTTCTTTATGTTGATGACCTTATCCTCATTGGTAGTGACCTTAAACTTCTAACCCATGTGAAATCTATCTTTAAAAAGAAATTTGAAATAACATACTTAAGCTATTTGTACTATTTCCTTGGCATTTAAGTAGTGAAAACCAAGGAAGGAATATGTATTTCCCATTCTAGGTATGCTTGTGCACTTCTTCGCCACTTTCACATGGATGATTCTAAAAAAAAACCTTCTTTCTTCCGGTCTGGATTCAAACCTACTACCACTTGTACTTATCCTGAATTTGATGCCACCTTGTATCACTAGTTAGCTGGTATCTTCTTGTGTTTGACTCATACCCATCTTAATATTTCCTTTTTTGTTGGTATTGTTTCCAAATATATGAAAACAACTCATGAAATCCATTGGAAAGAAGATAAAATGATACTTTGGTATGTCCAGAGTACAATTCAGTTTATGATACATTACAGTTAATATGGGAATCCTTTTTTGGTTTTCTTCATTGATTCATATTGGATCAAGAACCTTGATAATCAAAATTCTACTGCAAGTTATGTTTTCAGCCTTGGTTCTGGACCTCTCACTTGGGATTGTAAGAAACAACAAGATATTTATCTTTCTTCAGTCAAAGCAGAGTAAAGAGTAGTGGTTAATACATGTGAAGTAGCCTTCTGGCTTTGATAGATGCCCTCATAATTTGTATTCCATTAGTTGAATTTAACCACCCTCTCTCACAAAGATAAAAGTTCCATTAGGGTTCCAAATATCTAGTTCAACATAAGTGTAGAAAACACATCGAGATAAATATGCACTTCATCTGAAAGCTCATTCATGATAGAGTTATTGAAGTTTTATTTTTCCCTAGTAAAAAATATCACATTGTAGAAATTTTCACAAAGACTTTTATGTAATGACCCTTTTATTATTCCTGTAAATAATCTGAAACACTAGCTAAATTAAAATTAATTAGGATATAACCTTAAATTGATTACAAGTCATTAATTAATTATTTTGGATTATACTTAAGCGGAAATATGATTTAACTTCTTGAGTAAGGGTTAAATGAATGAGTGATTATT
>JASDQU011249192.1:26222-37060 GCA_032191745.1 Picea mariana
GTTGCATCAAATCATTTCACAAACCCCGAAAGAGTTATTTATCAATCGATGATTGATCGTCAAAACATTTTGAAAGCACTCACTCTCATTTTGTAGGCACTGAATCCCATTTTATGATACTATTGTTTGTAAGGTGGGTGGAGAGCGTAGACATGTTGAATGTGGCTTGGAAGAAGCCATGCCAAAAAAATTCCAAGGTTTGAATATTTTTTCTTCACACGTAAATGTGCTTTGACAACTGTTATATGTGTGGAGGAATTTCAGATTTCCATTTTAGAAATTTTGGCACATCTATATGCAAGGCCTTACCGGTTACATGGGCGTAGGTCAATAACATCATTATTGTTATTCATGTTCCAATGTCTAATCATTATTAAAGATCTTACCCTAATAATATTACTAATGATTTTACCTTAATATTAAGAAGATTTATTTTATTTTAAACATTATTAATTAAGAAACTTTTAATTTTTTTTAGATATTAAACCAATATTAAAAACTTTTAGATATTATAAGCAGTATTTAAAGTTTCAGATTCCATATAGTTGTCCCTTGGGGTTTTCCTCTTTCGCTTTCATATTTATTGATGCCCACCTCTCTCTTTTTACTCGAGCTTCATGTCTTGAAGACAAATCCTAATATGGATCTGAAACATCAACAAACAAATGGTTTTACTGTGGTTTCTCCGAATACTGAAATTATTACAATTGTTGAGAAGGTTATAACATCATTATGGTGATTTTCTCTATGGTGGCTTGTTGTCAAGGAATAAGATTGTGTTTCATAAAATTGAGTTTGTGAGAAAGCTGCCCTGTCCCTACTGATAAAAAAAACTCTTCTTTTTCTGTCCAAAAAATGCAGTTTTGTAACCAATCTCTTGTGAAATTAAAGGAAGGTAATCCTAGTTTAAAAGAATGATTATTAGTTAATTCTAAAGAAAATAATCCATTTTAAATCATTATTATTCACACAAAAGAAAACAATGTCATTTTGAAAAATGATTAAACATAATTCGCTCCCAATATACATAATGATTGTATGATTTTCAAATTAGCGTGCCCAACCAGATCTGGAAAGGTGTGTTAATGACGAGGGTGTGCTAGATGGAATTGATGGAGGAAAAAACATGCCCAGGGCAATGATTTAGGTATACTCCACAACAAGTGGTGTCTTTGATCATATTAACCATATCACTGCCATAAATTGGAGACACACATTTATACATCAAATGACACAATTCACACATAAATAAAAATAATATACCATTGTTCTATATACAAAGACTTATATACAAGCATAAATTATATTGTATATATCATGATAATTTTCTTTGTTTTATTGGTATGTTAAAACATTATTTTAAACTCAGTGTGTTTGAGTTTGAATGCATGGCAAGTTTTGGAAAAAAACAAAGAGTAGAGCACAAAACTTGTGGATGCAATGGAAATTGAGGTCATGAAAAAGGGCTTGCATTCACCCACGATGCACTTAATGGCCTAGAAGCAGACACAAATGATTTTGAAGGACAATAGCGGGTAGATCATGAGGTCAAGGCTTTGAAAAAAAGGGTCGAGACATGGGTTTAGAAGGAAACTAAAGGTCTCATTGCTTTGAGGCACGAGATTGATAACTTATTTAATACTTCTAAGTCAAACAAGCATCTCTAGAAGCAAATTTCATTGAAAATAAGGAAATGAGGGTTTGATAGGTCACCTATTATGTGCACCAATAAATGGTGAAACCTGTTGAAGGAATACAAAGAGGTAAAGCTTCAGGACCGAGGTTGTGGATCTACGAAGATGTTACGTCGTTATGATTTGGAGGAATTATTGAGGGAGAGAGCCAAGACCCTTCCGGCCACAACTGCTACAAACATTGACATTTACATTCATTTTTTCTAAATTTTGTTCTTGTTAATGCTTAAAACCTATGTTTAAGAGCACCCTGAACTTGCAGATTATGAAGATTCTATGTATTTATTGGATAATCATAGGAAAATAGAGGAAGATAGAGAGCAGAGGGACATAATTATGGAGGTCATTACAAAGGGCATGTAGCCACCCATGATGCACTCACCACCCCAACAACAGATGCATATGATTTTGGCGAACAACAATGAGGAGGATCATGAGCTCAATGCCCCAAAGAAGAGGGTTGAGACATGAGTTCAAGAGGAAATATTTGTGGAGGTTTTTATGTAGCTTTATTTTTTATGCCCATAAAAGAAGGCACACCATTGCATTGAGTACAAACATATTCATTGGTGCACTAATATAAATTAGGCATTGTTCATCATGAAGGTGGGTAACACTTTCGTGAGAATGAGAGCGAAAAAATGGTTAGAATCACTTTTTCGACCAAAGTATTTAACTTTTTGGTTGAAAACGTACACTTAATAAGGCCGAAAAACTTTTTTTAGCCAAAACACTGTACGTCAAATCGAACGGTGAACGAATGACATCCTCAGATTTCGTGTAATAAAAATGATAGCCTGTTTGTTTCTTACAACTACCCTTAGAAAACATATTTTGGTCGAAAAAATAAAATTTTTTAGCCGAAATATTAGTTCAGTCGAAAACCTGCAAATGGGACAGTTTGTAGAAAACTCCCAATTCTTTCGATTTTACTTCAACTTTGGAGGTAGCAGACTCCTACAAATACAAATAATTTAGTTTCAGAACTGATACCAACATTTTTAGAATTAAATCTACTTTTTTTTTTGTAAGTTAGAAAATTATATTAAATCCTACAAAAGAAGAAGATTACAACCGTCTATCTGGCATGTTCGGACGTGGCAGCATTGCCCTGATGGGAAACCAATGCTGGCACATGGTCAAAATATACATGAAAACTTGCAGAGAGGTAAAATATGGTGATCTACAGTGCCACACAAGGCATAGTTTTTGAATTCTAGCTCGAGACCAAAATTGCTAAGACAAAACTTCCCAAAATTGGGTCACCTCACATGGCCAAAAAACTTAAGCAGTAAATTAACTAAAAGCATAGAAATAGGAACCCTGAACCAAAAGCATAATTAATTAGTGTCGGGGTCGAACCATTGCCCCGCGAAATCCTGACGCATCTGCAAATTGTCTCTTCCAAGCTTATCTTTGTCTGAGATATCTTGTTTGAGGTCCTGCAAGAAGGTCACGAGGAGGTCCATGCGATGCCAACGCTCTATCTCCTTGTTTTGTAGCTCTTTAATGGCGGTCTTGATGTTCCCTAATCCACGCTTGAGTTCATCCAAAGACTCCTTGAGATCTTCTCTTTCTACGCATCGGGAGCAGGTTGAGGGGAGCGGAGGGGAAGGTGGAGAGTCAGAGGAGGAGGTGGGGTAGTCGGAGGAGGGAGCTAAGGGAAAAGGGGATGTGGAGGTGACAGGAGGCGGAGGAGGAGAGTGGCGAGGGGGGGAAGGAAAAGGTGGAAGGTGACGAGGAGGGGAGGGAGGAGGTGGAACGAAACCAAGGGAATTTCCGAGACTATCGAACCATTCAATTCGACAAGCAAAGGGATTCAACAGTGGAGAGAGGTATGGAGTACTTTCTCGAGTTGGCTGAGCAAGAGTGGGAGCAACAATGGGCTTCATGATGGGGGTGACTTCGGTTTCCTAGGGAGAACCACTATCGCGCGCAACCCTTCCTCTAGTTGCATACCAGGATGCTCCCCTCTTCAATTTTCCCCTGAGACAAGGCATAGAAGTGGCCTCAGGCAACCAGAAAAAGCACGCGTAGAGAGAGTCTGAGGGGTTGCTCGATGAACGCCAGACCAACCAGACACAATGGCGCTGCAAAAACTATGGAGAGAAGCTGGAAGCCGAGGGCAAGGAGGACAACTGGAGCTCGAACCAGAATGAAAAGATGATGTAAAAAATCGTGAAGGGTCGAGGCTTCAGAGGCCGAGGGCTCGAATGAGATTTGGCACGCCGAGGCTCCGGCCTAAAATTTCCATTGCTGAACTGGTGATGGGACTGCGACTTCGTCCAACCCATCCCCATTAAAATTCCCACGAAGCAAGTCGTCAAGTGCTTGCAGTAGGTCGACGTCGAGTGAGGGTCGAGGAACGACAACAGGGGGTTTAATCGCATGAGGTAACAGTAGAGGGAGGGTATGTCTGAGCCGACATGAGGTGGCAAGAGGTCTGGAAAGGTGGCCTCCCCTCTGGATGTTCGTGTGTTGAAAGCGAAGACACCCCATCTGGGGAGAATTGGATCTACTTTCATTTGATATAATTCTTATTCATTTTCATTTTTTTAGCTAATTTTAATTATTTTTTCAAAAAAACCACTTCATAATATTTTTAGGTGACATTATGATTCGGTCAAATGAAAAATCCATATCTGTAAAAATACATAGTGAAAAATGATGGAAAATTTATATTAATAAGCTTTAGACTGTCCTCTTCAAAAGGGTATTTTTAGATTTTACTTTTAAGTGAAAATTAAGAGAATTACATGACAAGTAAAAAATTAGTTTTAAAATCAACAACTTTTTCAGATTGGTCAACTTCAAAAAATTGTAGAAATTATAATATTCATCCGTTAGATTCAAAACTATAGTCAACATAAAATAGAGTCTTTGTAGATTGTTGTAGTATATTTCGTTTGTCAAAAACAAAAGTTTAATAATGGATACATTGTCGAGGAAAAACATAACTCATTATCATTCCCTTCATTTTTAAGGAACATACTGTCAAACAATTGCTAAGTTGACATATAAGATCTCAATAAAAAAAATTTGAAAAATAGTCAATAGAAAGCTAACAAAATTCTTGACAAGTTTTATTTTTACTATAAAGTGAAACTTTAAATAAAAAAATATTTTTCTTTACCGGAAGTTGAAGAATTTGTGAAAATATAATTTTTTTTTCTCGAAAAACAAGCAAAATAGACACCCACATTCATGATTTTAACAGTCTTACTTTAAAAAGACTTTCAAAAGTCATGTTTAAGATAGAATGTGACATGCCTCCCAAAGTTTCTTTTAAGAATGAAAACACATAAATTGCAATATTCCATAGGATATGCAGTGATTAGTATAATTTAAAACCCATAGGATTGTATGTTGTTCTCTTTGTTATAGTACCGCTCCTCTTAATATCTATTCCAAGAGAATTATTTCAAAGAACGAGTAAATTAAACTCAAAGAATATCATTGTTTAATCAAGTCACATATGTATATTATCATTTGAAATATGCATGCCACATGAGTGGGAAATATATCATTTGAAATTATATAAATGATACTTAAACTACCATATGAGTGGGAAATGTATCATTTCAATTTATACAAATGATACATAAACTCACATCGTCTACATAAAAAATCCTTCAAAAGTTTCTTTGAAGTCAAAATGTTACATGCTTTTGTAACTTTCTTTTAAGAATGTAGATATGTATTCATTGTGGTTTTAGCTCAAATGTAGGGGGGGGCGGGGGGGGAGTGATAGTATCAAATGGATAATTCTTCATATTCCTCATTCCATATCATTCCAAGTTCACCAAGTTCTCCCTTGAAGTTTGCAATAAGTCAACAATTTATTTATATTTTGATTATCTAATTGAATTTATGCTACCTTTGCACGTGCATTTGAAAAATTGTGCATTGAATTTTAAAAGATCTTGATTTAGGATTGAGTTTGGATGCTCAGGATATCCCACTCATACAAAAAAGCCACAAGTTATTATCTAGATCAACATACCATATGCAAATAGTAAATGAAAATGTAGAGCCATTTTACCCTGCCAACTATAACATGCCATCTTCTAGCAAACATCCTGGCCCAATGGAACTTCATCATGAACTGGATCTATTTTATGGAACCCCAATAGTATGTGGTTGATCAAAATTTATGGTGTTGAAGGTGAACCCTCAACGCGTTACATTGTTCCATTATATTAATGACCAACTATGCAAAGTTGATGATATGATACCTCCCATTGTGCTCAAGGATCCACTAGATGATATAGAAATGTAGGAACACTTCAATATGCTCAATTTTTTGAAAAGTTGGAAGCCAAATCAACTATGTTTCATATTAGATTGACCAACCTGTCTCTTTTGGTTGAGTCAACTGATATTTTTAGTAAGCCAAAACATGATATCAATACTACTAAAAGAATCTCTACTAAGAGATCCAGAAAGTTGTATGAGTTGAGAGAAAAAATGTCCAAGAACACACTAAGGTTAGTTCAATTGTTAGAGGCTAGTGATGACTTCTCTCTTCTTGTCCATATGCAAAGTAAATATGAAACATTTACAATCACACTTTCTATGGGGCTTGGATATCTTCCCTACCTGTGCACGATGTTGGGACTAAATTCTTCTTTTCTGGTAATAATTACATGATTGCAAGTCTAGAATAGATGTTGCAAATATCGGGTTGTTTATCCTTTCAAATGTGTCTATTCCTCCCAAACAGTCAATAACACTTATGCCATTTTTGTGGTCCTCTTTACAGTTGGTTTGATTACTTGGATGTTGTTAAATACAAACATAGCATTTACATGTATAGTATGTGCATAAATGGTTATGCTTTTGGAAACTTTAATTGGAAGAACATGTTATATATAAATGGTTGTCTACACACTCATTGTAGAAAAACATGGAAACATTGTAGGGTTCATAAATAGTTGTAAGCACTCATTGTTTAATGCAAATTGTTCATTTAAGGAACACTTTAATGATAAAGAGTTCTTTATGAAAAGGAAGGTATCTAGATTGTCGTCGTGCATGAAATCCATAGTTTGTCTCTTGGTGATGAGTTGTTAATAAACTATTATTTTTGTAAACCACCAACGCTCATTAAAGACAACTTTCATTGAGAATACCTTTAGACATATCCTTGCAGCATAAGAAAAAGATCATTGAGTAATTGTATTTTTATTTTTATTTTTGATGGAATTAATGTAAATTTATTGATTGATTCAACATTTGTTTTATAAAGTAGTTGCTTGCATGTGTATTGGAAAAAATTTCCATTCTTCTAATAAATGTCTAGTTTAATGTTTAAACATAATAAATGCATTGTATTTTCTAATATCATTCATTTAACGTTTAATATATTTGCAATCAATATTCTAATCATGAGCGACCTGTCCACCATCTACCATTTTACCCCTCTACAATGTCAACTCATGAGGAGGTTGCTAAATGAGGACAACTTGGAGAGGAAGCATAACTAGCATGGTTGAATCAACCACCCATTTGAGTCCCACTATGTCTTGAGTCACCAATTCAGAACATTTACAATAACACTAGTTCTTCACATGTTGGGCCTGAAGATAATGATATAGAGTTTGGTATGGATGATTTCTTATGGGATGCCCATGCCATAGAGGCAATGTCGTTAAATGCATTCCAACAAGATGATCTAGAGGACAATGGTCATTTCACCGATACCTTCTTCAAAAGCTCAAAATATGCTTCCTCCACCCATTTCTTTGGGCGTGGTTCAAGTTCTACCCAACCAGGGAGAACAATGTTACTATACAAATTAAAAGCAATGTATGGTATATTCAACACGTGTTTCTTGGTAACACTGACTTCCTATGAAATCCAATGTACGAGTACTCAAAAGTATTCCTTCTACAAGACCACCTTTATAGAAGAGTAGCATATGCTTTCAATGGTAAACCAGAGAGAACCCCGCAACATGAAATAATGACATCGATAGTCTCACTAAGGGCATATGACACATAGAAAGAGAAGGGCATTGAGAATCGTTCAATTCGAATGGAAAACCCATCTTCAATGATCTTGAATTTTTCAATACCCATGTTGAGAAAATGCCCATTGTGATGAAAAGACAATTTATATTTTATGATCTTCCATATTGGAAGCATCTGAAGATTGCCCACTTATAAAATCCCATTCATATATTTAAAAATGTTTCATCTTATTTAGTGAGGCACATATCATCGAAAAAAAGTGAGACATTGGGTGATAGGAGAGATCTTATTTTTCAGATACTAATAAAAAACAATGGCCAAGAAAAGAAAGTAGAGGAGAGGCTAGTCCCTGTTGGTTTTTAAAGAAGGTGATGTCCCATTTATTTTGAAGAAATATGATATTTATTTGGCGAGGGATGTTATATTGGGTGGGAAGGCACCTTCTTTATATAGGTCAACTATATGACATTGCTTCAATGTATAAGGATATTTTTAGGTTTAAAATCACATGAGCATATGAACCTTCCAAGGGTATATATGTCGATTACATGCTTTTTTTTTCCTGCAACATAGGTTATAATATTTTGTTCCAAGCAATTTTTTACATGTTTATTTTGTAGTGCAATTATCATTTTCTCATGTATGGTTGTGTGAACTATGACTTCCCCTAGGGCCTGTGATGAGCCATATCCAAATTATCTACATTTTGTATGTTGGATTACATCAAAGTAGATTCACATGGCTAGCATTACATAGTGGCGTTGAGAGATAGTTGAGATTGTTTGTATGTTTGAGAAGGAACTACCTATGAGTTTTATGGACTTGTAGGTCTGTCTTCTAATTCACCTGGATGAAAAAGCTGAATTAGTTGGGATGGGGCCATATTGTTGGATGTTCTTCTTGGAGAGGTACATGAAAAAAGTTGAAGGGCTTTGTTCGAAAAAGGGAAAAACTCAAGGGGTATACGACAAAGAAGTACATAGTATATGAGTCATTATATTATGCTAGTGAGTACATCAAGCAAATTGGTGACACACCAAGATGAGTGATTTGGGATGACTAATGACATGAGAACAAAAGGGAAGCAGAGCTACTCCAAATGAATGGAAGAAGGTGCATGATAAAGAGTAAGTCACTTATCTTTTGTTAATTTTCAATTTTCTACAATGTAACTATTTATATTGAACCCGATAACATTATTTGATATCATACTATTTGTTTTGATTTCATGAATACATCAATGAATTTAAAAAATCGATGCCATAAATAAATTTGTTCTTTACAATGCAAAGGTAATGTAACCACGAGTCACGTTATACGAAGATAAGAGAAGGAAATGATATAGTGACAAGAAATAATTTAGATATTTGAATGGTAGAAGCATGCCTTATCTTGATCATTTAAAATAAAATATGCCAACGATATGTCCCAACAATTGGCTAGCTAACCATATCAGAGATAAATATGGCACATCCATTTTTTACTTACATGGTGAAGAGTATACACTAAACATAGGGATCAGATGCAACGATTTTGTAATAATCTTTCGATGTATATTATTCATTTTGTAATGCATGTTTGTAATATAAGATGTATTATGTTTTTGTTAATGCTCAAGTGACTAAACATATAACACCATCTTTTGTTTGAATTTTTATTAGTGCATTTGTTACCATCTATGTAGGCACATGGACATGGTTTTCACTCTAAGGATTCCATGTTCGATAACATAGGGTATTCCAATAGAGGACGAAAACCTTCAGTAACCACTCACACAACCAGATCAAAGATAAACACATCAACTTTTTTTGCGTGGTAAAACCTTTATGGGGAAACATCCATGACCCCAACCAACATGGCCACTTGAGGCAATTTATTAATGAAAAAGAAAAAAAGTTTACAAGAGAGTTTCTCATCAAATGACCCTCCATGCTCTTTAAATCGAGATCATGGACCAATCGGGTTTTAAGCCACAAATTAATGTAGTTGTTAAGATTGAGGAGAATATGAGTCGTCGAGTCACTCTATGTTGGGAACATTGTTGGACAGTTGGATTGGACAATTGGTTTTCATTGATGTCAACCCTTAGAGAAGTCTAGAAGCCCTAGATCTGTGGTTGAGGTTGATGGTGAGTCAGTTATCATTGATGGAGTAGTTGATGTCAGCAAATGTGATGGGTGCATTCGATGAAGTCTACATGAAGCCCTGAAGGTGTGGTTATGGGACCCAAAGTTGGTTGAGGAATATGGACATGAAGGAAAGTGAAAATGCAGATAAAACACTCATAAATGGATAATACTCATCATGCCATTTTTAGTGATAGGTTGTATGCGACGTGGTTCCTCACGGTTGAGGAGTTATGGCCTTGTGAAGTTGGAAGCACCGAAGAATGGTCAAGAAGCCCCTAGTTTGTTACAAGTCTTTAATGAAAGGTTAAAGTGCTTGTAACAATAAATATCTAGAAGCCCTAAGTTTAAGGAGAGAGGTTACCTAGAAAAAGTATAAATACACCTCAAGGAGTCATTCACAAGTACATTCATTCTCACATTCTATTGAACATCTTCTAGTGAACTAGTGATCTATTGGCTAAAATTGCGACGATAATTTCTGAGGTAGCGAAGGAGGAGAAGTGTGGGAATCTTAGCATTGCATAGGAGAGCAAGATTTCTATGGAAACCCTAGTTTTCTTGATCCTCACGGGTCAGGTATAGGGTGTCCCGTGAGGACCCCATGGGTTGCACAGTAGTTCTCACACAAGGCCTCGCGTGATAGGGAGTCTTAGTCCCGCGAGGACAAGATAGAAATGAAGGAAGATGATTGTGCCAGGTTGTTGAGGTTTGAGGTGAAGTTACATGACTATGTATCAGGTTCAGAGGCATCGGATCAGTTACAGATGTAAAAAGTATGTTATTCTATGTATTATGAGGTTGCATCTTGGTGATATTATGGTGCATGTTTGAGGAAAGTCTTTGGTATATTGTTGAGGCATTGGCACATGTTTGAGGTACATGGTCTATGGATGATTGACATGTTGTTTGAGGCATATGGTTGATGATATGGTGCATTATTAGAGGCACTTGTTGATGATATTGATATATGTTTGGTACACATTTGGCACATATTTTTGGCATATGGTTGAGGCACTTCATTGATCATATATTAGGGTACATGG
>JASDQU011249193.1:0-20980 GCA_032191745.1 Picea mariana
GTTACTAGAATGGTTGTCGTAATGACGGAGTTCGTTACACAATCCAAGAAGTTGCAAAAAGAAAAAAAAAAACCCAATATGATATGCCGTGGACATTTTTCTAACGGAACTACTCGAAAACCCCTGAAGTCGTAAATTCTAATTGTGTAGGGTTGGAATGCATAGCCATCGGGGAAACATTTTATTTGTAACAACCAGAAGAGAGTCTCTTGGAAATTCAGAAATGGATCCATGCTTACAAACATAAAGAAAAAAGGAAAATGCAACATAAATCGTAATACACAGTAGGAAATATTTCGTCTTCATATTAAAACCCTGTGTGGCTGCACAACAATGCAACACTGGGCCTCAAAACTTATCAATGGAAAAACTATAGAGCCTGTAACGGAATGGCAAAACCTTGAGAGTAAAGTTTTTGCAAAGAGGTGCGAACCCTTCAGTAATCGAGGAAACAAGGAGGCAAGACGCCAAATCCCTTTCAGGAAACATTGAGGACAAACACATAAAACAATCTAATTCTGGTAGCAGAACCATAAAGAAGAGTTACGAGGAATAGTCTTAAAGGAATAGATTCAAATTATAGTCATAACGAGATCTTTAAAGGGGAAGATTCAATTTACAGTCATAGTACGACTTCCAATACGAGGGTTCTTCCACCATGATTGAAACCAGAGTTCTCATTTAAATGACTAAGGACACAAGTGGTATCGCAAAACATACCAGAGATGTGAATAGTGCTGACTGTTCCATCGGGTAACACCCTCCATTTCAATAGCATTTCCTATTGAGAAATGTTAATACACAGAGCTATTTTTTGGAGGATTTCACATTGACAATAGAAACACTCGAAACCCTAAAAGGAGCTATGCTACACCGATTAAATTTTGAAGGTACGATTGATGGTCTTCCTATGCAATGGGGAAGATGTGTTGTGACTAGGTTTAAGGAATGGTAAGGTGAAACCATCAGAATTCGAGTACACAAAATATCCATTAATTTCAGGTGCAGAGATTTAACTGTTCTGACAAGTAAACCACTCTTTCCCCACCAAGAAATTTGTGAAGTTAATGACAATCCCGTCATGATACTACTAGTGGAATATGTCCCCTCCAACCATTCATTGGAGTTAACTATCATTCAATTGATATTTCACTTAAGACATCATTTGGTTAAGAGCGAGTTATACGAGGATTTTAGTTTGGGAATCAATACCCAAGATTTTTTGTATTTGGAAAACTGACAGGACACTAACCACAACTACTCATAAAGAAATCTATTTTTAATGAGTCGAACCATACCAAATGATGCCAAGCATCTGATTTTAAACCTTGTATATTCTGACAAGGGATATGTTCCCAACCCCATTACTTTATATATGGTGTATGGAATTTATTTCAAAGTCAAATAGATAGTAATGCACGCAAGCATAGGAACTCATGTCCAAAGGAGAGGGATGGGCTATAAGACCTAAGTCTAGATACTACCTATATATATATATATATATATATATATATATGCTAGGAATAGTTTGAGAGTGAAGGGGAGTGATAGAATTATGGAAAAAAAATTATCCACATAAGTTTTCTGTTCGAAGTAAACTAGACTAGTGTAATAATGTCAATGTGGACAGAAATGAATCTTACCTCCTCTTGAATTCTAAGCTTAAAACGAAATTGAAATATATTGTGGAATTTTGATTTTTTTTATGGTGAATTTGAGGTTCATTACAAGTTGTTTGATTTGGGACTTATACGTCCGAGCATATCGTCGTGGGGTGCGCCAATGATTTTTTTTAGAAAGAATGATGGATCATGGAGAATTTGTATTGACTAACGTCAATTGAACAAAGCGATAATCAAGAACCAGTATCTATTGCCAAGAATAAATTATTTATTTGATCAGATGAAAGGAGAAACTATTTTTTCAAAGATTGACCTGAGATCAGGGTATCATCTGTTACGGATTAAGGAAGAAGATATCCCTAAGACCGCATTTAGGATGATATTCAAACACCATGAGTTTACTATTTTACCATTTGGACTCATGAATGTCCCTGGAGTATTCATGAGTTTGATGAATGGGGTGTTTCGTGAATACTTGGACAAGTTTGTTCAATTATTTATTAATGAGATATTGATTTATTCTCGGACAAAAGAAGAGCATGACGAACACTTGAGATTGGTTCTACAGTGTCTAAGAGAAAACAAATTGTAGATGAAGCTATCGAAATGTTATTTTTACCAATCAAGGATTCATTACTTGGGACATATCATATCTGGTGAAGGTATCATTGTGGATCTAGCAAAAGTAGAGACTATTATGGAATGGCCATCACCGACAAATGTACAATAACTACGTAGCTTTATTGGTTTAGTAGGATATTAATGAAGGTTTGTTGAATTTTTTTCGAAGATAGCTAATCTGATCATGGAACTGCAGAAGAAAAAAAAGAAGTTTGTATGGATTGAGAAATGCGAGGAAGTATTTCAAAGAAACAAATAGTTTTTTATGACAACACTGATACTGAATGTCCCCAACATGGAAAAAAAATTCTTGGTATGGACAGATGCATCCAAGGAAGGCTTGGGCAGATTTTTGATGGAAGACAGTCGAGTGATCACTTACATTTCAAGGAAATTGAGAAGGCATGAGGAAAAATATGCAATGCATGACTTAGAGTTGTTAGCAATTGTATATTCCTTGATAGTGTGGAGACATTATTTGATTAAAAAAAAAATTGAATTAAAGACATAGCATTGTGGATTGCAGCATATATTTAGATAGAGTGACTTGAACCCACGACAGAGGTGTTGGTCAAAATTACTTAGCGAGTATGACTTTGAGATTACTTACATTAAAGGAGTGGTGAACATAGTGGCAAATGTGCTAAGTTGGAGACCATGCATATTCTCAATAATAAATCTTAAGACGAACCTTCGAGAAAATATTCTAACCTTATAGATAGACAATGACTAGTACAAAATAAGTTAAGGATAAAATTGGACAAGATAACCTGATGGTACCTAAGTATGAAGGTTATTCTATTGAAAATGACAGATTGATGTGGCTTAACAGCATAATTTACGTAGTTCCCAACGACGAATTAAGAAGTTTGATTCTAAGTGAAACTCCTTGATTAGTTTACATGGATGACATAGTTAGTTACATGGTGAGATGTATGGAATGTCAACAAGTGAAGGTTGAACATAGAAATCCGAGAGGATTATTACAGCCACATGATATTCCTGAATCTAAATGGGAATTCATTTCGATATATTTTATTTTGAGATTTCCACCGACGACAAGGAGGAATGATTTTATTTCTGTGGTAGTTGACACTCTGACGAACAATGCACACTTTATTCATGTACGTACAACATATCAGGTGCCACACATCGAGATTGTGAGATTACATGGTGTACCAAGAAGGACCATATCTAATCAAGGATCAATGTTTACATAACATTTTTGGACTAGTTTCCAAGAGGCCTTGGGAACGCAGTTGAATTTCAGTACAACATATCACCCTAAGATAGATGGACAAATAGAGAGAACGAATCATAATTTGGATGATATGTTGTGCATGTATGTAATAGACCAACAAAAACATTGGGAAGACTTATTTCCATTGGTAGAGTTTGCATACAATAACAGTTACGAGAGTACGATTAAGATGGCACCGTCTGAGTTTATTTACGGGAGACCATGTCAGGCATCGTTGAGTTTGGATCAACTTGAGGGTAGGGTCTTGGTTGGACCGAAAGTGATCCAAGATATGGAAGAATAGATGCAATCGATAAGACAAATAATTAAAGAAGCGAAGGATCGGCAACATAATTATGTTGATGCATATCGCATTCACCGTAGTTATGAAGTTGGGGACACACTTTTCTTGTGAGTAAAACTCCACAAGAGTGTGATCAAGTTTGAAAAGGGTGTTAAAATCTCTCCTAGGTTTGTAGGACTTTTCTAGGTTGTGGAAAAGAAAGGACCCATGTCTTATCAGCTAGCCTTACCTGAATCTTTGAGGTGTATGCAAGGTGTATTTCATGTATTTGTTTTACAACATTATGTTAGTGATCTGTCACATGTTATTGACATGAGTTGTTTGTAGGCGTTAGATGGGGGTGCTCTCATGGAGGACCCAATCTATATTCTGGACCATCGCATTCGACAACTACGGTGTCGAATAGTCGATTAGGTCAAGGTGTAGTGGGGAAAAAAAAGTCCACACTCGACTACATGGGAGGATGCATACAAGATGTGTCAACAACTTCCTTACTTGTTTCATAGATTAGATATTTATATCTATGTATGATACATTTGTTACTTGAATTTATATACTATTCAAATTCAGGATGAATTTTAAAACAAGAGGGTGTGTATGTAACATCTCGTTCTACTGAGCACAATTTTATTGACTTATTCTTTGAGGAGACTTGTGTGCAAGTGATCTGGTTATGGTATATTATGATTTCATTTTGATTATGGGTTATATATGATGGTGATGTTGCATTATGACTTATTGTTAATCTAATATGCATATATTGGTAAATGTTATTGATGAGTAGTCGTGAGTGTTCATGACACATCATAGGTTAAGGATGCAGATGGCATAGATGGAATTCCTTGGACTCTAGATTGAGTCAAGGAGTGGATTGTATTTATTTATGTATTTCATTTTACACACATGTCATATATGATTGGTTTCAGTATGATTTATGCATATGGATTATTGACAATATTTTTTTTTAGTGGATGCAGGCTTGACGATGCTTGCTAATCCGACTCACATGAGTAAAGGGGCCATAAACGGAAACCAGGCATTTGAGGGAGAGGTGTAGCAACGTCCCTATTACATTCTACTAGAAATATCATTGTGGCATGAGATATAGGTTAACGATTACCTAGTTCAAGAGGTCCATGATGTCATGAGGGTGGACTGAGACAGTTGATCATGAATATTTCTTAGTCCTTATTCATTAGAATCTCTTAGTCTCTCACAAGGTCAACTGAATGGAGGGTTGACTGTAAAGGGTCATACAAACTTCCAAAACCAGTCAAAGGTCAATGGAACCCTTGGAGCACATAGGTGCATCTTGAAGGGAATGTCTCATAATTAAAACTTGAGTAAATAAACCTAGGTGGCCTACAAAATATTGAAATCATTAGACCTTCTCTGGATAAATTAATTAACTACACATTATATTATTAATTAAAAATCCTAACAAGAGTCTAATCCCAAGTCTAATACTAACCCTACTTCTAAGTTTAATTAGGGAACTAATTAAAAATATTAAATAAATTAAAAGAATTGAGATAAATCAATTTCTAGAAAAAAAAAAAGTAAAATCTAAAGATTGGATAAAATGAACATGTGTGCATGAAATAAATAAAAAAATATCTTTGATAAAAACAAATAATAACTTGAGAGTTTGGTTGTACATAGAATAGAATCTTGATTCAACCTACCACTAGTCTAACTAGAAGAAGACTCTGAATCCAATTGTAACTAAGATCTAGTTAGGAGACACTCCTTAAATAAGAATTTGGGGAACAAAGGGACAACTAAGAGCTAAAATATGAGCGGATTGGGGAATGTGAGGGAAATTGGATTTTAAATAAAACAAAAAGAGGAAATTACATGTGCAACCTTAAGAGTGTGGCAAGTGTGTTGGGTGAATAATCATTTAATTTAATTATTAAAAATGAATTAGTTGTGCATGGGGAAAAGTGTCATTGAAAATAATTTTATAAAACAAATGGAGGAGAGGTGAAAAGGGGTTCACTTTTCTTGGTATTGTTATGCTGCCAAATTTCTCAGTGAGTTTTTCTTGTGAGAGTTGAGACTCCAAGCTTGTGACAAGAGTGGAAGATCTTTCTTGCTAGGCAAGCTTGGAAGCTATTGTGTTCTGGTTTTTGTGCTTGGCCCCTTTGTGGCTTGGGGAGCTCACATGGAAGAAGAGTGCCACTAACATTGGCTGGGGTGTAGGGAAGTTGATAGATTAGCAAGCAAACGATGGACACATGCTTCTAAGTTGAATATCATCTTCACGAACATCATCATTCGGTCAGGGTATTTCATTTTTGTTTTGGACAAGATTATTTAAAATGTTTACTAAATATGTTTGAGAATGATTTTTTGTCATGGTTTATTTTTATTGAGAAACACATTGTAATCCATGATAGAAACTAGAATTATATGTATGGTAATGTAAGGACTGTTTTGTTATAGTTACAATTTTATTTCCTGAGAAATGCAACGTAAATTTGATAACAACGTGGAAACAATGGTATGGGAATTTTTCATTGTTGGATTATAATTATTTAAATTCCTTGTAAATCACAAAGTATAAAATTTTAGCAACGATTTTCCCTAACCATTGGTATCATTTCTTTCTTTCTCCACAATGCCTCATTGTGAACCGATTATTTTTAGCATACATGCGAGGATTATATCCCATGCCTCATTATTGAGGAGCCTTGAATAATCTTGTTCTTAGTTGGAAATCAATATGTCGAAATGAAGCTTAGTAATTCAAAAATAGCGATGGTGCTTTCAAGCCACAAACTCACCCGCTCCCCAAAACACATAAATATTCTTAAGTCGACTTTCATGTTCTGAAGGCCAAATTGGCTTTCTTCACTTCCTCCTTCGATATCATATGAAATTTTTACTCTTTTTCGTAGATGTCATAAACATTGGTTTTTTTTAATTTAAGTCTAGGAAAGGAAGGAAAGGGACCCTTAAATGGTCGTAGTTACTTACTTCGACCAAAAGGATATAGTCGATCTCATTGTCGATCCTATGGATTGCAAACACTTCTAGCATCGAAGAAAAAATAGTTTATATAGATACTATTCGTCTCTTAGATTAACTATGTCGTCATGAGCTCCTTGCTGCATTTGAAACGCTAGTTGGCTCAGGAGTTTTTAAATCAGTATGTCTTAAAGTATGATATTTCAAGAGAACAAGCCTGTATATGTGCATAATTTCCATAGAATAATGATTGTATTTTTTAGTTACCAACACTTGTTATTGTTCGCTAGTCCAAACATTAACCAACTTCTACTTAACAACTTGAAATATCCACAACCACCGTCCATTAATTGTTAAATTAATTATCTACAAGTATATATCTTTGGCAACATTTATATCTTAAATTTTACTCTAGTTTTGTGATTGTTCATCTGTTTTCTTTCCACCAACCATCTTGTGAATTGAACATGTGCATATGGCACACATTTTCATGTTCTAATTTTCTCTTCCATAATTGAATGGAAGTAGTTGTTTAGATTTTGTTCTGTTTGAGACATAGGTTGTTGAGAGTATGTACAGATGGAAGTTTCCCACCCTTATTTTTCCCAACGAATTAATTATCTCCAAGTGCAAAATATTATTTGTAAGAAATAGATTTCATTTTCTAAGGGATCGTAGCAGACTCATATGAGAAAACATATTTTGATCGTGTCAATGGTAGATGTTGATAGCTTGGCAGAGTATCAACCTTGGTTGCATTATGAGTTCGAATTAATGCTATTATATATTATTTCTCAGTGGAATGATACTTGGAATCAGATCCATGAATATCTACTCTAGATTATTTATTTGTGAAACTTTAATATTTACTTCTAGATATATACATATTACTTTCCTACATTATTACAATATAACTCGTCCTATCACAATTTAATTTTAGGATGTTATAATTTTTTTTTAGAAAAAAAATATTTTTAGTCAAAATCAAATTCTTAATGCCTCATATAGTCTTGAAAATTCATGAATATAATCTTTAAAGAAAATTATAGATTTTTGGTTGATTTTGGAGCTAAAGGAATAATTTACTACATACTTATAAGTAGTGTTGTGGTATCATTATGATCTTTTTATATGTATCTTTATAGAATGAAGTGATACGTATTGAACAAGTGTTGCATGGTAGTGTAGTCCCTGCCAGGTTCGAATGGGAATAAATGCATTGCTACGGTGGGGTCGAGTACAGAAATGTGGGAAGCAAGTTGAAGTACATGTGGTATCCATGTAGAGGATGACTTTGTGGCAGCGTGCCACTAGTCAGTCACAAGATATTTGGCTAACATGCGAATGGGGAAGGTTTTTCTTGGGGTGGTACTTAGAAAACTTCTGTCTAAATGATTTCAAGCATAGCCAATAAACATGCAAATAGAATAGAATATTAAACAAAGGTTGGATCTGTTCCATATTTTTTAAGCATACACACTAAACATTCAAATGCAATAGAATATTAATAATGTGTTGCAACAAAGGTTCCTGTTTTCTTTGAAATCTACCAAAAATCTGGAATTTGTTCCATATTTTTGAAGCATACATAGATGAAACTGTCGTATTATCAACTATTTCCCAACATTAGTAAGAGGAGATTACCATGGATCCCTTAATTTTTGTTTCTTCTTTTATTGTTGTTGGATTATTTGTACCGAGTACAGACACATGGGAAGCAAGTTGAAGTACATGTGGTATCCATGTGGAGGATGACATTGTGGCAGCATGCCACTGGCTAGTCACGGGATATTTGGCTAATATGAGAATGAGGAAGTTTTTTCATGGGGTGTTTCCTAGGGTGGTACTTAGAAAACTTATTTATAAATGATTTGAAGCATAGACAATAAACATTCAAATACAATATAATATTAAACAAAGGTTGGATCTGTTCATTTCTGAAGCATACACACTAAACATTCAAACGCAATAGAATATATAATGTGTTGAAACAAAGGTTCCTGTTTTCTTTGAAATCTACCAAAAATCTGGAATTTGTTCTGTATTTCTGAAGCATACACATTAAATTTCAAATACAATAGAATAGGCATAAAAGTGAAATACATTAAAGTAAAACTAAATGAAATGGTTCTAGGATCTTTCAAAGTATTTGAAGATGAAAATTCTAAATGATTTGAGGGATAGACAATAAACATTCAAATAGAATAGAATATTAAACAAAGGTTGGATTTGTTCCATATTTACGAAGCATACACACTAAACACTCAAACACAATAGAATATTAATAATGTGTTGCAACAAAAATTTGTTCCATATTTTTTAAGCATACACATTAAAAATTCAAATACAATAGAATAGGCATAAAAGTAAAATACATTAAATTAAAATTAAATCAAATGGTTGTAGGATCTTTCAAAGTATTTGAAGATGTGTAGGCATAAAAAATTTGCAGATAACAACATTAAAAATAGCTTTGAAGTATGTGTGTATCATATACAATTTTTTTGATAGTACAAGAAAGATTTAACATTTTAAAAAGTGCTATGATGTTGGTCTCTAAATGTCTTGCAACAAAGGTGATTTAACATTTTAAAAATTTCCATGATGTTGGTCTTTGAATGGCTTGCAACAAAGGTTCCTGGAGAGAAATTTTTCAAAAAAATATTTATGGAATCTCTTCTATGTTTCTGTTTCAGTTCCAAACATTCAAACACAATAGAATATTAATAATGTCTTGCAACAAAGGTTCATTTTTCTTTGAAATTGATAAAAGTTATGTATTTCTCAAGAATATACATTAGACATTCAAATACAATAGAATACTAATAATATCTTGCAACAAAGGTTCCTCGACAAAAAACATTTAGCATTCCCGAATTAATTTTCTTTGAAATTTATCAAAGAATAATAATGTCTATTACATATCTCTGGAATATGAATTTAAATGTGTTTTTGATATAGACTAGGATTGGGACTCTTGTGGACCATAAAAATAAATAAGTACAAGAATTAGAACTATGGAAAGAAGAAGTCTACAACGGTAGAGAGGAAGACCTGAAAAGAAGAAATTGGAAGTTATGAGTGTTTGGTTAAAGTTTTCTATTTAAAGAGGTATAATAACTAGATTGATAAAGAAAACAAGATGACATCAGTATAGACTTACTATGAAGCCGATGCATTTTTTTTCCTGTTGTCAATAGTCGTTGGAATCTTGTCAACCGGTTGTTGCCCTTCCTCGATGAGGTTTTCCATTCTCCGTTGGAACCATTCTTCAATGTAGCTTCTCATGGGGCCCACGTTGATTTCATCCTGGATTTGTATGTCGAAAATGTCGTTTTATAATTTCCTTAGATCCATTGAAATACCATGAAGACTCTGTTCAATTTCTTCATTGTGTGTCGAATAGTCCAATACCCAGCTCTTGAGCTCATCTACATGATATTCAAGGATGTCGTAAAACTTTTCGAAAGACAACCCTTTTAAAATATAAAGTTTTTCATCGAAGGCTTCTTTGGTCATTGACAAGTATTTGAAAATTAAGTTTGGGTCTTGAACCTCATTGGTACTTCCAGCTAAGTCTATTTGGATCAGGTTTGTGAATAATTATTCCTTTTCTAATATGGCTTGTTTACATGATTCGACAATGAGCTCCAGGTTCTTAAGTTTCTTTTGCCAGCATGGTTTTAATTGTTTGGTCCTCTTTGGGGAGGGGAGATTATCTTGTCTTATTTTTAGATCCGAGGTGTCGATGGCATGGTTGGAAAAAGGGGTCAACACCTGTTCACAGAAATGTTGATCATTTTTTAAATTCTCCTGCAAATGTCCGTGCAAATCATTTTCCCTCATTCGGAAGGAAGCTATATTTTGTGATGTTTCCGAGGCTTCAACAACTAGTTGCATTCTTTTGTTGATGTTATTCGGTACAAGGGATCTAGATGATGCAAGGAGGGTGGAGGATACTTTTATCTTGGCTACAGTGGTAGCAGGCACGTTTTTTGCTAAAGGACTGGCAAATTTTGTGGTAGCAATGAAAGCCTCCTCAAATTTCTTGACGCAATCTTTCAGTCTGGCATTCTTTGCTTCAATTCCTCCAATGGAATCATCGATAGCATCACCGGTTACATGGTGAAATAGGGATATTTGGGACAACCACATTTTCCTAAAGTTAATCTCTGTGCGAGATTTTCCTTTCCTATTTATTACATCTCTCTTTTCAATGACCATATTTTTAGATTGGATGTCAAAAACAACTCTGTGGAATATGAAGGATTCATCTTCGTAAAAAATGTCACTCTTAGCTATTTCCATTGTGGATGAACCAACTTTGTGCATTTGCTCAGTTTCAATTTCAAGTTGCATTTGTTCACTTTCAATTTCAGGTTTGTTCGCCTACCCTAAAATAGCTTTTCTATTCTTCGTCAGTGGAAATTTGTGAGAACTATCAATTTTTGTAAGAGGACGGTTCTTATATCCTCCTCCGTTTGCAGATTTGTGGGTTTCTCTCTTATTGTGGTGGGTCATTGAAGCGATTCTCCATGATGTAGTTCTCTTGGGAGTGTTGACGGGGGACTGGGCACTCTTGTCACCAGATACTTTTCCCTATTGTCTGTACAATTAAGTCACAATTTTCAATGTATCTACATTGCAATCACCATAAGTAGGATTGTTTTCATCATTGTCCCTATATTCGGTCAGGCATCTATCGATAAAAGAGCTCCTAAAGCCAACTACTAATAAATGTTCTTGAAAAATCCCATTAGAGTCAAAACCTTTTAGCCTTTCTGCATATGTCAGGTTCAAGTTCTTGAAATGGCCTACAAATTCGTCATTCTTGTCGATGTTTCTGCACATGAAGTCCCCGAATTTCCAGGGCAGAGGAATGAATTGTTGTTTTTCTCTGTCATGGAAAAAATGCAACCAGTTCTTGTATTTCCTTGCTATTTCTGCAACAAAAATCTTGTCCATGATGTGGCATGGAAAGAAAGCAGGATTTTCCTTAGAGACAAAGACCATTAGTACACTGTGATTTTTTTTTTGTTCAAGTGTGCCCTTCCTGTTGAAAAAATTGGTTTCCTAGCCAGACGTTCACGAACCATCCTTTCCTAACAATAAATCTTTGAAAAATGAGACAAAGTCATTAAAAAATTCATAAAAACAATGGGAGGCCTTGTGCCTCCACAGGGCCTGGTACCAAAATGTTACTGGTCAAATCCACAGTTTATTTTCTTGGAAAGAGACAGTTTTGGAAACGGACAATAATGCACTATTGCGAAAATCAAGTAGGATGACATACAAAATTTATTTGATTCTTTGAATCATGACAATTGGGAATGGATTTCAATGGAAATTAGCCTCCCCCAATTGCAAAATGAATTGTTCCTTGAATGTGAAGTACAAAATATAAATAAGTATATGGGAAATGCTTGTCGTGGATGCATGTCTCATTATTCTTGTAAATAACCAAGCAATTTGTCGGAATGGATTTCTAAAGGAACTTACCTGCAACTTTGTGATATCTTCAGGAACTATTGTACAGTATTCGAGGAACTCGTCTAAGATGCCCAACCCATTATCATGTTTTTCTAGGAACTGCTTGCAGTATTGTCCTCTAAAGGTCAATGTTGGCTTCAACAATTTTAGCATCTTGCGAAAGACCTGAGGTGACAAAGAAACAAGAGAATGGTCGCTCAGTGGAATTTTTATTTGGCTTGGAATATATTTTTTGTCGCACCAAGAGACCACCTCCTTACAGTCAAAAACCTCAGGGATGTAGCCTCCACGAGCGATTCCAGAGGTCGAAATCACTTCGTTCTGGGTAGAATGGGATGAATAGTAAAAGTATGCCCTAGACCACTGGAAGTTTTGGTCCTAATGTCTAAATATATTTACTGTATCTACACAAAACTATTGTCGACGTACTGCCATAAGTTTACAAGAATGTTTGTTTTCTCCAGACAATGAATGAAATGAAAATTTGGAAGGGATAATATAATGTTGTGCAAATCTTGGTCCAATGCATGTGAATGGGAGATCTCCTTGACAGTTTCTCTCATTAATGACAATTTCGACAGTTGTTGCATGATGCATTGTTAACATTAAAGACCATTAATTGCACATATAGAAGTGCGAACATGGCGGATACGACAATGAGGGATTAAGCATTGTAGATTTCTTGAATGGGCCAATGCGTCGACCCATTTTTGAGATGAACAATTGGAAGGGAAAATAAAACTCTCTGAAGATCTTGGTTTAATGTGTATTAATGGGAGATCTTCTCGAGTGTTTCGCTCATTAATGACAATGTTGACGGTTCCTGCATGATTACCTGTTAGCATGAAAGGTTTCTAATTGCATATTAAGAAAGAAGTACAGAGGTCACGGGGACGGGAAAGATCAATTAAGAGGTGTCTAATTATGGAAAGATTTTGGGCGGGCTTCAAAATAGGGTTACAACGTACAACTGTTTGAGGTGAGGGCACGAGGGTCGAATTGTATGTCTTGGAAATTTTTGAGTGCAATATGCGTAATACCAAAGAGAGTATGATAGGACAGTCTAGAGGACAATTTGTATATCGCGGTCTGGGTAATGTTTGCAGGACACAGAACAATGGAGGTGAAAACATGAGCCTGCCTATCTGGGAACCCATAATTCAAAAAAGTGTCTTAAGTATGGAATAGAGAAACGACTGGGCAGATTAAATCATACCAATTGCATTTCCAAAGAGAAGTAGCATGGTGGCGGGGACACAGAACAACAAGTAAGGAATGGCTAATTATAGAAAGTGGTTAGTGACGCTTCAAAATATGGATACAAGATACATCTAGCAGAGGTGAGGGCCTAGGGATCAAGTTATATGTCTCGGGAACGATGATTCTTTCCTTTGGAAAAACCGTATATCGCAGAACTCTGAGTACTACTTTCTAGTCATGGAACTTTGGAAAGACAATCTTGAGCCTGCCAGTCTCGGAACCCACAATCGAAAAAATGTCTAAGTATGAAATAGGGATACATAGTAAATGTACAATGCCATAGAGATACAACCAACTTGTGGCTAAGTATTGAAATGAATGACTGACTGTTGGGCTCGTGACGGGGTATTCCAGTGGACAAATTGTATATCATGGAACTCCTAGCACTATTTGCAAGTTGCAGAATATTCCAAACACAATTTTGAGGCTATGAATTCGAGAACCCACAATCGAAAAAGTGTCCAAGTATGGAATAGGGAAAAGCTAATCCAGACTTGTTTTCACTATTATATTGAAATTTTACCTAGCAAGATCTTCTTTGCATGTTTCTTGACATGTTTTGTAGGGATGGTTAGTGATTGAGACTTCAGCTTATTAATGACGATCCTTACGGTTGTTGCATGATGGAATTTTAGTATTAAAAATTTGGTGTTGCATATTTGGAAAGAAGTATGAGGATGTCCGAAATAGGAAACAATGACTAAGAATTGGATATTTCATGAACCCGTCAACACAAGGATCCAAAATAGGGTAACAAGGTATCCCCAGAAGATGTGAGGCCCCGAAGGTCAAATTGTATCTCTCAAAACATTTGAATGCATAATCTGTAACACGAAAGAGGGGACAATGTTGAAATCTGGTAGTAAATTTGTATATTGTGGAGGGTTGGATGCCAACTGTTTCATACCAGTCTGTTCAATTGTCACTTGTAAGAGAATAACTAATGTATATCAGAAAGTATAGGAAGTTAGTGGGGATGGAAGGTAGCGACATATACTTTGAAACATTTGTGAATCATGGTAGAGTGAATATTGTGAGTTCGAGGAGTCTGTGGTGGAATTGTATATCATGAAATTTTTGAGTGCAAGATGTATATCACAAAAGAAGAAGTAGCACAGTTCAAAAGCACCAACCCGACAATCGCGGCCATAAAATTGACTAAGTATGGAAAGGAACAGCGGTCGGTCAGATTTGTCATGTGATAATATAGATGGATATGAATATATGTCAGCCCGCCAACGCTGGAACCCACGATCATAGAAAGGCGACTAAGTATATAACCAGAAAGCGATAATACATGAGAAGAAGAAAAGGCAAAAAGGGATAAGGAATCTGCGGTGAAATTGTAGATCACAAAAATTTTGAGTGCAAGATGTATATCATGGAACAAGAAGTAGCAGAGTTCGAAAGCGCCAACCCAAAACAATGACTAAGAATTGGAGATTTCGTGAACCTGTCAACACGAGGATCAAAAATAGTGTGACAAGGTCTCCCCAGAAGACGTGAGGCCCCGACGGTCAAATTGTATCTCTCAGAACATTTGAATGCATATTATGTAACATGGAAGAGGGGATGATGTTAGAATCGAGTAGTCAATTTGTATATTGCGGATGGGTCGGATGCCAACTGTTTCATACCAGTGTGTTCAGTTATCACTCGTAAGAGAATAACTAATGTATATTAAGAAGGACAGGAAGTTAGTTGGGATGGAAGGCAGCGAAAGATACTTTTAAACATTTGTGAACTGTGGTAGAGTGAAGCTTGCAAGTTTGAGGAGTCTGAGGTGGAATTGTAGATCACAGAACACAGAACACGAAGTAGGAGAGTTCGAAAGCACCAACCCAGCAATCACGACCATAAAATTGGCTAAGTATGGAAAGGAAAAAGGGTCGGTCGGATTTTTCATGTGAGGATATAGATGGAGATGAAGATATTTCAGCCCGCCAACGTTGGAACCCACAATCATAGAAAGGAGACTAAGTATATAACCAGAAAGTGATAATACACAGGAAGAAGAAAATGGAAAAAGGGGTATGGAGTCCACGGTGGAATTGTAGATAACAAATTTTTTGAGTGCAATATGTATATCACGGAACAAGAAGAAGCAGAGTTTGAAAGTGCCAACCTGAAACCGCGGGCATAAAATTGGATAAGTATGGAAAGGAACAACGCTTGGTCAGATTCGTCATGTGAGGATATAGATGGAGATGAATATATGTCATCCCACCAACGCTAGAACCCGAAATCATAGAAAGGAAAGTAAGTATATAACTAGAAAGTGAGAATACATGGGAATAAGACAAGGGAAAAAGGCCTAAGTATCTCATAGGAGAACATCTACTATTCTTTTATTAATGCCAATCCTTTCAAACCCCTGTTGAGTTCTCACTAGTAAAATCATAAATTGTAGATCACGAAAGTTCTTTGGGTGCAAGATGTATATGATGGAAGAAGGGACATAAGTGTGGATACCGCAAACCCAGGACCTGGTGATCAAATAATTGGCTAAGTATTGAAAGGGGCCATGGTCGATCAGGCTCATGGTGTGAAGATATAGATAAAGATTTGTCAATTTGTGAATCCAGGAGGTCGTGATCATATAGATGGGACTAAATATAGAACCACAAAGGGATAATAGAGGGGGAGGAAAGAGGACAAATTAAGAGAAAGTGTTTATGTTTATTCCAATAGTATTCATATTAATATTTATCAATAGATTATTTCTGGTCCAAATGCATATCATCTTCCAATTTGCAGGATCCTGTTTGGTTCGCAAATTTTGTTGAAATCCATAAGCGACATAAATGCAGATCATCTTCCAATTTGCAGGATCTTGTTTAGTTCACAAAGTTCGTTGAAATTCATAAGAAACATCTATTGTTTGTTTATTAATGCCAATCCTTTCGAACCCCTGGTAATTTCTCACTAGTAAAAGAATAAATTTCATATCATGAAAGTTATTTGGGTGCAAGATGTATATGATAGAGCAGGGGACATAAGTGTTGGATACTGCAAACCTGAGACCTGATGATCAGATAATTAGCTAAGTATTGAAATGGACCGCGGTCAGTCGGGTTCATGGTGTGAATATATAGATGAAGAGTTACCAATTTGTGAATCCATGAGGTCATGATCATATAGATGTGACTAAATATAGAACCACAAAGGGATAATAGAGGGGGGGGAAGAGGAAAAATTAAGAGTTTTTATACATTCCAACAGGAAAATTGTATATTGCAGAACTCCGGGCACTGTTTGCAACTCGCAGAAGATTCGAAACACAATTTTGAGGCCGTCAATCCAAAAACCCACAATCGAAAAAGTATCCAATTATGGAAGAGGGAAAGGTTTTCTAGGACTTTTTTCGTTAATATATTGAAATTTGTAATAGATTTACCATTACCTGGCAAGACCTTCTTTGCATGTTTGTGTACAAGTTCTGTAGGCATGGTTGATGACCAAATTGTATAGTTTGGAACATTTGAATGCATAATGTGTAACATGGAAGAGGGGACGATGTTGGAATCTGGTAGTCAATTTGTATATGGCGGAGGACCAGGTGCCAATTCTTTCTTACCAGTGTGTTCAGATGTCACTATTAAGAGCATAGTTAATGTATATTAGGAAGGATGCGAAGTTAGTGGGGATGGAAGGAAGTGACAAATACTTTGAGAAAATTTAATGTATTCAAGGATCCCGCGGTGGAATTGTAGATCATAGAAGTTTTGAGTGCAAGATGTATATCACGGAACAATAAGAAGTCGAGTTCGTAAGTGCCAATCCGACAACCCCTGCCAAAAAATTGGCTAGGTATGGAAAGGAACTATGGTCGGTTGGATTCGTCATGGGAGGATATACATGGAGATGAAGATATGCCAGCTCGCCAACCTTGGAATCCTATATCATAGAAAGGCAACTAAGTATATAACCAGAAAGTGATAATGGACGGGAAGAATAAAAGGAGAGTTTGTATGCGCCAACTTGGCAACCACGACCATAAAATTGAATAAGTATGGAAATGAACAATGGTCGGTTGGATTCGTCATGTGAGGATATAGATGGATATGAAGATATGTTAGTCGACCAACCCTATAACCTATGATCATAGAAATGTGACTAAGTATATAACCAGAAAGCGATAATGGAATGGAAGAAGAAAAGGGGAAAATGGCTAAGTATCTGACAGTAGAAAATCCATTTTTCGTTTATTAATGCAAATGTTTTCGAACCTCTATTGGGTTCTCAGTAGTAAAAGAATAAATTGCATATCACAGAAGTTATTTGGCTGCAAGATGTATATGAAGGAACAGGGGACATAGGTGTTGGATACCATGAACCTAGGATGTGGTGGCCAGATAATTGGCTAAGTATTGCCCAAGATTTTTTTTTTATATTTATTTCAATCGTATTCATATTAATATATATTAATATACTATCACTGTTTCAAATGCAAATCATCTCCAAATTTGCAAGATGTTGTTCGGTTCACAAATTTCATTGAAACCACAAAATTTTTGAGTGCAAGATGTATATAACACAATAAGAAGCAGCAGAGTTCGAAAGCGCCAACCCAAAAACCATGACCATAAAATTGGCGAAGTATTGAAAGGAACAGTGGTTGGTCAGATTCGTCATGTGAGACTATATATGGAGATGAAGATATGTCAGCCTACCAACCCTAGAACCAACAATCATAGAAAGGCAACTAAGTATATAACCAGAAAGCGATAATAGAGGGGAAGAAGAAAAGGGCAAAATGGATAAGTATCTCACAGAAGAAAATGTATTGTTCCTTTATTAATGCCAATATTTTTGAATCACTGGTGAGTTCTCACTAGTTAAAGCATAAATTGCAGATCATGGAAGTTCTTTGTCTTGACTATGTATATGACGGAACAAGAGACATAGGTTTTGGATACCGCAAACTCGGGACCCGGTGGATAGATAATTGGCTAAGTTTTGGCTAAGAGAAAGTTTTTATATTTATTCCAATAGTACTCATATTAGTATATATGCACAAATATTATCATATAGAAGAAGCTTCAATATATGCAAGATATTGAACAGGAACATGGCATCAACACTTGAGTTGCCTTGCTGTAATATTCATTAATTCATTACTTCATTCTATTTATGGGACCCGAAGAATGAAAACAGGACGGGTCCTCCAATTTCTTTCTTTAAGTATAGGGCTGGCGCCACATAAGTATGTCCTATGAAAAATTATTCTTCCATGTAGAGTGTAAGAAATGAATAGAGTAGCCTTTATTTCAATCAAAGTACTAGGCAGCAGAAAGAAAATCTTGTCGTCCATGTTTAATGACACATAGAAAAAAGGTACAAAATAAAATGAAAAGTAATACCAGAGATTGGAAAACACCATAAAAAAATAAAACCACAAATATCATATATTCAAATAAGATGGGTTACAAAATACAACTGAGATTATTTGCCACAATGACTGCGATTTGGCCTGTGGCTGAACAATAAAAAATGTGTACAATAATGAAGCTTGTTGACAGTATCCTTGACAATCAAATGCTTGATTCATAAAAAATAATGAGTTGAATATCAATTTCGGGTCTTGGACTTAATTGGTGTTGTGAGCTAGATCTATCCCAATTTTTTGAATAGCTTGTCTCTTCTAGACATGGCCTTCTTTCATTGGCTGGTCATTCAACATTCCATTATTTGTTAAGTATTAATTTCCCTCCGCCCTCAAAAACTTGGGGTTTAAGGTGCCTTCCTTGTAATGTTCCTAACCATTGACATCCGAGACAACTTAGAAATGTGACTCAGGCCCAATTCAAAGTTGAGGGACTCGTTTTATGTGACGTCAATTATGGGGGAAACATATCCTGTTAGGCAACAAAAGCCAAGATAGAAAAAAAAGATCAAGTATGTTGAGATTTCTATTCTCCCTGTATTCGATCATTTGTTTGATTGAAAATCCTTCTTGAAGATTTGTATGTTGAACTTCTTTGTTTTATTATAGTAAATTGGAAGGAATGTCCAAGCCAGCTGCAAAATGTTCTTTTGTTGAAGTACATGACTTCTTCCAGAAGCACAGGCCTAGCAAGTGTATCAAACGCTGCAGATCGCATCAAAATATATATTTCATCATAGAGGTGGTAGACTTGGCAGCCCACAGAAAGGTATGGAATGTTCGAAAGTGACACCAAATATTACTCCATGCCTGAATACACTCAGTAGGAAATTTTAAAATTGGATACCAACCAATGTGAGAAACTATATGGGCGTTTGAATCAATATTATGAAATTATAGAACGTTTTACGCCAAAGTTATAATAGAATTGACAGATAGCCAGTTTCTATTTCAAATAGTGTTGAGCGACCTCTGCATGTAGCAAGAGACTCGACATATAATCAACTTTCGATCCAGGTAGTTTTCACCTTCAAGCATCCACATAGGCGGTGACCCCATTACCCAGATAGCTTCGGCCTCGAACATTGATATTGGTGGTGACAATGGGAACAATACTATTGACTGCACTATCACAATGCAGTGAAAAAACAGGGTTGTCATTGTCAAAGTACTTAAACTGCAGGATTTTCAGACCTGTAAAGAACATCGGCTTTAGTGTTGCTTTCTCACGAAATCTACAATGTTGGTTTGAGTCCATAAATATTTGGACATTGGGTGTCTTGTGCGATAATGAACTTGACATTAGGAACATGCCAGACATCTATTATCTGACATTGCAGTGTTAGTGAAATTTCCATAGTGGACGAGGACTCAATTGCATTGGCACAAACAATATTAATTTTTTTATTACTTAACATCCTTGAAGGAAGTGAACCCCAAACAACGCCTAAAACTTTTTGAACAAGCGTATGTTCAAAAAAGTACATTGTTATATATTAAAAAAAAAATTGTATGGTTTGATATTTTTTTTTTTTTTTTATCAAATATCACATAAACTACAATAGAAGAAATGCATTTTCCCCATCCAATGCAAGGTGAACAGAAGGAAGATTGACATTAGGTTGAAATAGATCTTCAAACACACCACTACATTACGGTCTCTTCTAAAGAATGAAATAAGATGATTACATGAAGGTGGTATTAAAAGGTGATTTTTAGAAACCAAATCATTACCTGAACATGCAAAACCTCTTGCAGAAGGTGGTAGAATAAAGTAATCCTTAGAAAATGTTGCAAAGTTGATAATCCAGTTATATGAGTAGGAGTAGTAAAATAAAAAATGTGCAGTAGCGATAGACAATTGATTGTATGTGGAGTCTGTAACTACATCCAGAGGACAAAGAACAAACTTTGACAAAGAACATGACTTTCTGTTAAGTCTGTTACCACACCCAGAAGTATCTCATCAAACTTTTAAATAGAAACTTCTGTAATTTTAGTGTGTCGTTTTATGCACCCATACAGTTTCTCTTACCGGCTTCTGGGTACATTCATGAATGGAGTAATATTTCATGTCATTTCTG
>JASDQU011249194.1:10015-24584 GCA_032191745.1 Picea mariana
AGGTGTATAGTTGATGATGTTGGTACATATTGATGAGTCATAGTTGATGAGTACTTGACACATGATTGGTACATACTTGGTACATGGTTGATGCACTTGTTTATGGTACAGGTTGATGCACTTGTTTATGGTACAGGTTGGTGCATGGTTGATGCACTTGCTTATGGTACAAGTTGATTAAAGGTTGACGTACAGGTTGATGCATGGCTCAGGTTTATTGGTACAGGTTTACATCGGTATATCTCACAGTGATAGTGTGAAATTGGTTCCATCATTCTACTTATACTTTAGGGTGGTTGTATGGGGAAAGAACAGGTGGTTGTATCCACCTTCCGGTTGTAGTCAGAGAACATAGGGGGTTGTAGCCTCCTTCTGGTTGTAGCCAAAGAATTGGGGAGTTGGATCTTCCCTCAGGTTGTAGCCTGAGAAACTAGNAGGGGAGTTGGATCTTCCCTCAGGTTGTAGCCTGAGAAACTAGGGGGTTGGAGCCTCCTTCCAGTTGTAGATGGAAAACAAAGGAAGTTGGTGCTTCCAATGAATGTAATTCTTCAAGACATATAAGAAAAATCATTATTGGGTTTTCTCCCGATTTGGATTTCCACATAAAACACGGGTGTACTGTGTATGTGTGTGATTGTTCATTTCTTATTGTTCATTATTGGATAGTAATTCTACATTAATATAACACTTGGATTATTTTGAGAAAGAAGATTATAATTATGCTATTACTGATTCACCCCCCCTCTCAATAATCCAACACAAAATCCTCGATTTTCATGGACAAATATTCCAAAACATACAACTTGCAGTAATATTCAATTATATTGAATGTCATTCATCACTTGAACTATTTTCATCGCTCGAGTTATGTGCATGCCTCATTTCTTCATCACTTGTAGGAAATATTGTACTTTGGTTATTTAAACTAATGTTTTCTTTTAGTCGACTTGTTTTTTATGTTCCACCTATTGATGTTCCATCTACAAACATATAAATAAAGTGTAAAAAGTAAATCTACATTTTTATAGTAGAATATATATGATTACATAAATAAAAAAATTGTACCATAGGAATGAGTGATGAATAAACAATAAACATGCTTTCGAAGTCTTGTTGCATGTCGTGTCTCAAAATATTTTCTATTGGATGCACTCTATACTTTGTTTCCTACATGTTTGATTGTTGGAGCAAGGCATTTTGGGGAAATGTGTAGTCATTTTGGAAAACAGTTAAGAAAGGGACTACAAGTGGAGCGCATGCCAATAGCCAAGGAAAATAAGTGTGTCGAGCAATAAGGAAAGCAATAAGAGGAAGAGGAAAGTCAGAGGTAGACGAAAGGACAACACGATAAGGAAATAATTAGATCGAGGACTAACTGCACAGAGGAAGATACTATGTGGAAAAACCTAATCAACTTAGGGTTAGGGTTTTGGTCATGATGTAATGGGTTTAACCCACTTTTGGTAGTATAAATAGGCATTGTAATATCCGAGGAGATCCATCTTTTGGTATGTTATGATTTTGTTGAGTTTTTAGTCACAGTTACTAGTTTTTTATAGAGAGTTGTGGAGCTAATGTTGAGTCAATTTTGGAGACTTATGAGTTGTAACTAAGGGTTAGGTCGCAAGTTGTGGATCTTAGTGTGACACTGTTCAGCCTCACCTACACTTGTGCATTCATGCACTTTTTATGTAATGCGTTCAATGAAGAGACTTGAAGATGAATAATAAAGAAGCTAGATCTTTGTGGATTTAGCCAGGGGGGGGGTGAACCATGGTAAAACATGGTGTCTCTATGTATGTTTTTGTTATGTTTTGATTTATAATGGATGAATGAATGAATATGTTATAGTTAGAATGATGCATGCACTGGATCAATTATGTTATTTTACTACAGAATGAATGTTTAGGAATGAATATGATTAGAGAATGGTAGATCTGAGGAATATTGAAGTATAATTAGGTCTAACACCCCCATGAGCATCATCCCTTCCACTATTGCAGACATATGGGTCATGAAATCACCCATAATCCATCTCGGGTGATGTTGCATTGTACACTCTATTCACAGTGTTTCCTTCAGGTCACCAGAAGGGCCGATGGTTTCTAGGGTTTTGTTGGAGAACTAATGTAGAACTCGGGTCAGCCCACACATCCATAAAATAGTTAGGTTTTCGGTTGGAAATTAGAATATAGGATTGGAGGGGATCTGATTAAGATAATGTAGTGGTAGAAGGGGATGTTTATGCCATGGAACCCTACCAAGCAGGATATTGAAAGATGTTTGGAGAAAAAACAACTTGAGTTTGCACAGAAAGACAATAGAAGATATAGGTATACATTGTGCTAGTATTTGCAGAGGTATGTGTTTACTAATTTTCATGAGGCATATTTCTATTATTTTCCAAATTTGCTGCAAGAGTGAATATTGAGGTTTACAAATACTCATCTAACTAATCATATAAGGCCAATAGAGTGTACTACTGAGAATATTGCGTGGTTGGAAAGAGTCAATAACAAATTAATGCACAATGGATTTTGGTTAGACAATATTGTTGCAAGATTTATTACTGAGTTTTCGATGGATACTATGAAGTCATACATTGTTGCAAAGCATGAGTTTTTGAAGGGACCAAGAGGAAGGTACATTCAATCACTTTACACATCGACCAATATTTTATCATATGATAAAGGATTGATGACAATGGCGTTAGACAACTAAATCACTCTACGCACATGGAGGAACTGGGGGAAGCACTAAGGAAGATATGAGATATGGAGAGGGATATGGAGAGAGGAAAGAAGAAGGAAGAAATGGACCCCATTATCATGGATGAGGAACAAATTAAGGATATATTGGACAGGGCAGGAGTGACGTGCAGCTGAAGACCCTACCATCATAATATCAATAGGAAAAATAGGGTAGTAGCTGAGTGAGAGGGCTAGGACAGTGATGAGGAAGAGGTAGAGGATATCCATGTGACGAGGCAGATTTATGAAATCCTACATGCCACAGAGATCAAGGGTCTGACACAAAAGAAGGCTCTCCATTATAGATTCGAATCAGTGTGGAACCCACAACCCCATGTGTGACTAAGACATTTGAAGAAGAAGAACCACTTAGACAACCAACAATTAGTGGCAAAATTTTTTTAGCAGGATGTGGGTCCAGTAGAAAGTCAAGTGGAAGTACAAATTCATCTAGTAGTAATCAAGTATCTACACCACGTGGAGGTGGTAGTGCAACAAAATTTACAATGGAAGGAGTAGATACAACTATTCAGTTACCCAAGTTCCATGGAGAAGGGTTAGAGGACCTAGAGAATCATGTTTTTTTAGAAGATTTGGGAAGATAAGTAGATTATAGACGAGAATACAAAAGTGGCACATCATGCAATCACATTCAGAGACTGCACACTGGATTGGTATATGAGCCACGTCATAAATTAAAGTCCACAAGGAGTGCCTATAACCGTCATAAAGGTGAAGACGACGCTAATCAATGAATTCGAACGACCTAGTTCAGAGGATCAGTTTATGAATGAGATGATAGAGATCAAACATAAGCCAGGAGATTCAGTTTGGGAGATTGATCAGAAGTTGAAGAGGTTGACAGGCAAGTTGAGGTATCTTATCACAGATATGCAATATAGGCACTTATTTGTTAATTCATTATTTCCACATATTAAGTATCCATTGAGGAAACAAAAGTTCTAGAGTTAGGATGAGGCTTTACAAACAACCTTGCAATTGGAGGAAAATTAGTATAAGCATACAAATCCAACTGTGAAAGAGTTGAGAGAATCTATGAAGAATTTGACATTTTAGTTAAATCAGAATAAGGGTAAGGAGAACAGGGAATTTGTATGGTGTACCTTATGCAGAACAAAAGGACATCGTAAGAATGAGTGCCCAACATTTGTGCATTCCTTGAGAAAAGGAATTCCAAATCCTTTACCCATAGGAGGGCCATGGTGTGAGATATTTAGAACACATGGACATGATCCCTATCATTTTCCCATGATGAAAAAGTATCAAACAATACCCAAGAGTATATTTTGTAATTTCTGCAAGTTAGTAGGACATGAAGACAAGGATTGCAGAACTTTGGAAATAATGAAGGAAAGGACCTCAGATACTTATAGGGTGAAAGATTAACTAATGACAAGAGAACCTACATAGTAGTTTACAGTGCAACCACCATATAATAATGCATAACAATATACAACACAACCACAGTATAACAATGCACAACAGTTTGCAGCACCACCATAGTATAATAATGCACAATTGTAGTACAATCAAGAACCATAGTATAATAAATCGCACAAAGATAATCAAGGTAACATAGGAGGCTTCAGAGTAGGATGTCATCGAGGAAGAGGATTTAGAGGACGTAGAGGACTAGTAAGATGTCACAATTTTCATAAAACTGGGCACTATGCAAGAGATTTTCCACAACCACCTGCGACATGTATGTATTGTCACGCAACAGATCATGATACAGAATAATGTCTGACATTTTTGAAAAATATGCAGGAAAAGAGGAACCAAAACAATTAGAATGTTCAATGGATTGTTGTGGAAGATAGAGAAGAGGATGGGAAGAATATCAATATGGTTACTAGAGCTGGAGCCAAGACATGAGCAGATGCAGCAAAGCAGAATTAGGACCAACACTAGTGGGTCAAAAAGAATACAACACCTCAACATAATTTTGATGCATGCAAGGAGAAGGAGACATTTAAGGAGGTTAGACAGGAAATTATGAAGGAGAATATTGCATCTACTTCAGGTACAAATCTAGGAGATGATCTACCAATGTATGACATGCCTCATCTATTTGATCAAACCAACAAAGATCATCCTTTAGAACAAGTAATATACGAAACTTTTTGGGGTCTTGTGTGGAGTTGTTGAATGATAAAAACTCTTTACAAGTATTACATAGTCTGTTAGAGAAGTGAAATTCTGAGGAAGAGATAAATTAGAACATAAGACAATCAATTAGGTTTGTAAGAAGAGAAGAAGAATTAGGGAGTTTAGATTGAATGCAAATATTGGATATTTTAATATGGGTGATATCATATTAGACTTGGGGTCTGAAGTGCATGTTCTGCCTCATATTAGACATGGGAAGCTATGGGGGAACCTACATTGGGATATTCACCTATTCAGTTGAAGCTAGAAAATCAACATAGAGTGGTACCAATTAGTAGATTGAAAGGAATACCAGTGGCTTCAGATGGTGTGCGCACTATGAAAAACTTTGAAGCAATTGACATAGTGGATAACACTACACCCTATCCAACATTGTTGGGACTGGATTGGGAATTTGATAATTAGAATATCATTAATCTGAAGACCAGGAATATGATCTTTTAATAAGGATAATACAGAGTCATTATTCCATTAGATCCTTCAGAAGGAGGAAGGTATGTTGAATTTGTGACAGATAATTTTATTACAAAAGACATAAACCAGTTGTATAGAACTACTACGTGAGAAGAGGATTACATTAACCCAACAATAGATGGAATGCTTCGCTAGAGAATAATTAGTTCATGTGCAACATACTCTGAAACAAAACTAGAGAATCAACATCAACGATTGCATGAGTTATCTACCAGAAGATGCGCGAGGATGACATGCACTAAGATGGGTTGGCTTAGAGGTAAGAGAACCTCCTACTTTTTATAGTAAGAATGATTTAGAAGAATTTTAAACAAAGTTTTTGAAAGTCAGAGGTTACCGGTTTTGGATATTTCTTTGAAAGATACATGTGGATGTTGATGGGGTACTCATAAGGAGAAGATCAACAAATAGTATCAATGCAAGAGGTTACTGCGCATTAGATTTGGTGCAGAACAAGTGAACATATATGTGGAAAAGTATGCTGGAATGGGACAACCTAGAGAACATGTAGATAGATGCATAACCTAATGGATATTGGTACCACCAGAGGAGTGGCCACATCACTTTATTCACACATTGGAAGGAATCCCAAGGAATTGATATACAGAACTGGAACAATATTGTAGAGAAACTGTAAATTGGGAGGAGATGCAACATAACTTTATGATCATTACCTTTGAATTTGAACATGAGAACCCGGAGATAGATACAACACTAGTTGGTAAGAGATAGGATCTTTGAAGAACCAGAAGTTGAAATTGTGACAACTTATCATAACTAGAAGAGACATACAACCAGACAATTGTTACATTGTTATCACGTCGCTGAAGAGGATCCAACAAAATAAAACTCATGCCTTATCAAGATTACATAAGTTGAAGGGGAAAGAGAATTAGAAGTTCCAAAGAAATATGCATAATATTTTGTTGCACCACTGAAGATCAAAAGGTAAACATTGGAACAAAAGAAAATCCAAATATTTCAAGTATTGAAGACTATTGGGACAACCAGATAGTAGAAATAATAACAGAGTTATTGTGTGAGTATAATGTCCTATTTCCAGCAAAATTTTCATAGATGAAATGGGTAGTAGAAGAAATTGGAGAGATGAAGATCCCTTTGAAACCATATGCTAGACCAATAAGACATAGACCTTACAGGTTGAATCTAGTGCATAAGTAGAAAGTGAAGGCATAAATTGATAAAATGTTAAAGGCTGATGTAATAGAGCCTGTGGAAGGATCTAAGTGGATTATCCCTATGGTAGTCCAGGAGAAGAAGCATGGGGAATAAGGATCTATGGAGACTCGAGGAAATTGAATTATACATGTCTGCATGATCCGTTCCCTACTCCATTTACAGATGAATTCTTGGAGATTGTAGGAGGAGAAGAAGCATATTCATTTACTGATGGATTTTCAGGATATCACTAGATCAGAAGTGCACCAGAAGATTGACTTAAGACTACATTTGCAAAAGAATGGGGATCATATAAGTATACAGTGATGCCATTTGGGTTGAAGAATGCCTCTGCTATCTTTTCAAGGGTAGTAGTAGCTACTTTTAAGAACTTTATTCATACATTTTTGGAAGTTTATTTGGATGATTGGACATTGTTTCTCTTATTGAAGGATCTTGTTGAAGTATGAAGATTGATGTTAGATAGGTGTAGACAATGTCATATTTAATTGAATATTATGAAATGTATTTTCAGCACACCATTTGATATTTTGTTAGGGAATGTGGTGTGTAAATAGGGTTTGTTGGTTGATCCTGCTAAAATTGTTGTCATAGTTAATTTACCACCACCTAAGTCAGTGCACTAGTTAAAAAGTATACTTGGTCATATAGGCTACTACAAGAAGTTTATAAGGGGATCTGCACAGAGTATTGTGACGATGGAGAAATTGTTGAAGAAGAACATCAATTATTAGTGGAATGATGAGTGCCAACAAATTTTGGATATTTTGAAGGAGAAAATGGTGACAACGCCATTTTTGGTATTTCCAGACTGGTCAACGAAGTTTCATGTGCATGTAGATGCATCTGCAATAGCACTTGGGGTAGTATTGACACATCCAGCAGAAGGTGATATAGATCACCCCATAGCATTTGCAAGAAGGAAGCTATCAAATTCAGAACATAACTACAATACAATAGAAAGAGAAGGGTTGGATATGGTGTATGCATTGTAGAAGTTTAGACATTATTTGTTAGGAAAACATTTTAATATGTTTACAAATCATTCTGATCTTAGATATTTGGTCAACAAGCCAGTGATGGGGGGAAGAATATGCAAATGGTTACTTTTATTTTAGGAGTTTGGTTTTGAAGTTGTTTTGAAACATGGAAGATTGAATGCAGGGCCAGATCATCTATCCATAATAACTAATGGGGAGGAACCAAGAAACTTGGAGGACAATTTCCCTGATGCACAACTCTTTTTAGTACAAATTGCTAATGAATATTTTGCTGACATTATTGAGTTTTTTAGTACAAAATTTTCCCCAAAGGAATATAATATCGTGCAAAAGAAGAATCTAGTAGTTAGAGTTGCATACTACCAACTTATTGCAGGTCATTTGTATAATCTAGGAGAATATAACATTTTAAGGAGATGTGTCATGGAGCATGAACGACCTATCATTTTAGCAGAAGCACATGAAGGAATAGTTGGAGGACACTATGTAGGGAAGGCTACTGCAAAGAAGATATTGCACGTAGGATTATGGTGGCCAATAGTTCACAAATATGCTAAAGAGTATTGTCAGAATTGCATTGTATTTTAGAGGGTAGGAAATCCATCCAGGAGGGATGAGATGTCACTAAGGCCTTAGGTAACTTTGAAAGTGTTTGATAAATGGGAAGTAGATTTTGTAGGACCAATTAATTGACCGACCAGAAGATCAAGAGCAAGGTATATCGTTACAATGATGAAATATTTATCCAGATAGGTTGAAGCAACAACAGTGGGGGATTGTAGCACAAAGACTACAACACACTTATTATTTGAGCAAGTAGTCACAAGATGTGGATTCCATAGAATTGTGATGAGTGATCAGGGGACTCATTTTATCAATAGTATTATCCAAGAAATGACTGAATAATTCAAGATACATCATCACAAGATCACTCCATACCATCCTTAGGATAATGGGACAATGGAGGCTTTTAACAAGATATTGGAGAATGCCTTAACCAAGATTTGCAATGTGAACATGGATGATTGGGATTTGAAGATACCAACACTGTTATGGGATTATATAACTACATGCAAGAAAATAATAGGGAATACATCTTTCATATTAGTGTATGGACATGAAGAAGTAGTCCCTGTGGAGTATTGATACCCAGTCTGCACATTACAACTATTAAAAACATGACAAAAAGGGGCATAGCTCAAGAAATATTGGCACAACTCATGGAATTAGAAGAAGACAGAATTGTAGCTAGTTTTCATCAATAAGTACATAAATTAAAGGACCATGGGGGATTCATCTTGTTGACCAGTATCTTATCGTGTTCATTCGTAAAGGGGGTTTTAAAATTGTGAAAAATAGAGTAAATATATTGTAGGTATTGGGGGTAGGGATTTTGGTTATGAGGGGATTTATAGGTATTGGGGTCTATAAAAAGGGGTATTTGATAAAAAAAAATGGGATATATAGTAAAAATAGGGGTTATTTTTAATGGAAAAATGTATTGGGAGGGGGGTTAAGAAAGACGATTTTGGGAGGTATTTTTCAATATCTAGTGAAATTAGAGGTCTTTTTTTAATACCCCATGAATGAAGATGCTATGTTATAGGTTGATTGAGTGGGGACCCTATGCAAAGGACAAAGCTTGGAATGATAGACACATCAAGAAGAAGAACTTCAAGGAAGGAGAGCTGGTTCTTCTCTATGACAAAAAATACTTGCAACACCCCAGGAAGTTTAGGATGCATTGGCTAGGGCCATATGAGATACAATTTGTGACATATGGAGGTGTTGTACAACTGCAAGACTTAGTAGGAAAAGAGATTCAAGATTGGTGAATGGTAGTCGATTGAAACTATATAGGGACAGTCGACCTACTAACCATCAATAGTTGCAGTGAAAATAAGTAGAGTTGTACATAGTGTATAAAGTAGGAGTTAAAAGAAGAAAAAGAAAAGAAAAAATGAGTAAAAGAACAAAAAGGAAGAAAAAAGTGGAAAAAGAAGAAAAAGACAAAAATAAGTAAGTAGATGGATAAGTAGTAGACATAGAACTAGAAGGTACAATTCATTGAAGATAGTAAAATGGTGCAATAGAATTCAAGGCACTATGCATAGGAAAAAATTGACAAAATGAAACCATAGTGCGACGAGACGGAAAGAAGTCGGAAGAAGATATATGATGACTGGAAACGTGGAATACGACAGAGAATTTATGACAGAGTTTATAAAAGGGGAAAATAATGAAAAGGTAAACACTTAATGTGATTTTGATAAAACACGAGAAAAGGAGCAAACATGTTGCGATTTTGTGAGAAGTTGCCCGGCCTATATTTACAGGGAGTTTTACTCGAGCTAGAATAATGACACCATCGAAGTTTGGAGCACCCAACCAGTTCGCAAGAAGGACAAGAAGCACCAAAAAACCGATGGAGGATGTGACAGGGGTGGTAGATGTGGATGATATCCCATCTCTAATGAGTGAGTTAGTTAGTCCAATGCTTGTTAGTCAGTGAGTGAATTACAGGATTGCACAATTCAGGCATCATGAATTTGTTAGAAATCCCACATGTTGGTAGGGGGAAGGATGTCAATGCCTGCGTGAAGAAAGTACTAGAGAGAGTACATGGAGGATTTGTGTGGATGGAAAGACTTGTACCAATCGATGTAGACCTAATTACAGATATTATAGGGCTTCCAATAGATGGGATGAATCTAAAACAATACTTAGATGATAAAATGAAGGAAAAGACAATTGCATAAAAAGTAAAATCCCAATTTGGCACTGACAAGGGAAGCATAGGTATGATTATCAAAAATATAAACTATCCAGCCACAAGATTCACGATAAAGATGATGGCTTGTAAGTTACTAAGAAAATGTCACAAGGAAGAGGCACCAACAGGAGTGGTAGTAGCAGTTGCATAGTGCGTGAAGGGGAGAGTACTTAGTTGGGCACCGTACTTGTTGAACCTATTTTTGGAGGATTTTTTATATGCATAGGACTCTAGGATAGAGTTCCATTATTCTTGGTTGCTTATTTTGATAGCCTTAATGGCATGGGAAGAACCAAAATACTCAGTCTTCTATGACATGAGAGGAAGGTGTCACACAAAAAGGTATATAACCCTATGGCACAAATATAGATCCTAAGTAGAGGAAATCCAATACCATCATTTTTGGCATGTATCTTGAGGATATGTAGGAAAAGATAGCAGACACATGGATGATCTCACTAGAAGTGGTGAAGGAGAATGAAAGGATAACAAATTTCAAAGCATCTAGACACAATATGTGGATAAAAGCAAGGAGAGACACTAAGAATAAATTCTTGAAGATGAAATATTGTATCAGAACAAAAGAATTACAATGGGTGATAGGGGAATGGCTAGATCAGTGGAAGGTACTAGTGGCTGACAATAAAGGAACAAGCAGGAACTGGACAAGCAAGTAGTCCAAAAACAAATACCAAGAAATCATTAGAGTGCACTTAGCCAACAGAAATTAGGGAGACAGTAAAGAATCATTGGAAGAATGAAACAATACCTAGGGCCTTAGTACTAGAAACTAAATGCACAGAAGGAAAAAATGGGGAAGCTCAAAAAAAGGATAAAATCTTTAGCCAAGAGACAGAAAGTGGAGACTTAACAGAGGTGAAGAACCTCACGTAGATAGAGACAACACCAAATATAATATCGACTAAGAATTTAGGAGGACAATGTAAGAAGATGAGGGCACAACATTTACCCATACTTTACCCATATGAGGAGGAATGCCAAATACTTTACCCATATGAGGGCCATGGTGTGAGATATGTAGAACACATTGACATGATACCTATCATTGTCCCATGATGCAAAATGATCAAACAATACCCAAGAGCATATTTTTTAATTTCTGCAAGTTAGTAGGACATGAAGACAAGGATTGCATAACTTTGGAAATATTGAAGGAAAGGACCTCAGATACTTTAGCGTGCAGGATGAACTAATGATAGGAGAACTTGCACAATAGTTTACAGTGCAACCAAAGTATAATAACATGCAACGGTTTGCAACACAACCACAGTATAACAACGCACAACCGTTTGTAGTTCTACCACAGTATAATAATGTGTAGCCACAGTACAATCAAGAACCAAAGTATAATACACTGTGAAGAGATAATCAAGGTAACATAGGAGGGTTCAGAGGAGTAGGTTGTGGAGGAAGAGGATTCATAGGAGGTATAGGACCAGTAACATGTCACAATTGTCAAAAACCTAGGCACTATGCAAGAGATTATCCACAACCACCTATGGCATGTATGTATTGTAGTGCAACAGATCATGATATAGAAGAATTACTGACATTATTGACAAAGATAGAGGAAAATAGGAACCAAAACAATTAAAATATTCAATGGATTAATGTGGAATACATAGAAGAGGATGGGAAGAAGATCAATATATTTACTATAGGTGGAGAGAATATAGGAGAATATGCAACAAAGCATAATCAAGACCAACACCAATGGGTCAGAAAGAATCCAACATCTCAATAGAATTTTTATGCACGCAAGGAGAAGGATACATTTAAGGAGGTTAGAAAGGAAATTTTGAAGGAGAATATTGTGTCTACTTTAGGTAAAACACTAGGAGATAATGTACCAGTGTATGACATGCCTCATCTGTTTGATCAGACCAGCAGATATCAACCTTTAGAACAAGTAAGTAATATAAGAAACTTTTTGGGGTCTTCTGTGAAGTTGTTGAATGATAAAAACTCCTTACAAGTATTACAAAGTCTATTAGAGAAGTGCAATTCTAGGGAAGAGATGAAATTAGAACATAATATAGTCAATCATGTTTGTAAGAAGAGAATAAAAAGTAGGGAGTTCATATTGAATGCTAATATTGGAGATTTTAATATGGGTGATATCATATTAGACTTGGGGTCTGAACTAAATGTTCTTCCTAAGAAGACATGGGAAGATATGGGGGAACCTACATTGGGATATTCACCTATTCAGTTGAAGCTAACAAATCAACATAGAGTGGTACCAATTGGTAGATTCAAAGGCATACAAATGGATTTAGATGGTGTGCGCACTATGAAAAACTTTGAAGTAATTGACATAGTGGATAACACTACACCCTATCCAACATTGTTGGAACTGGATTGGGAATTTTATAATCAGACTATCATCAATATAAAGACCATGAAGATGATCTTTGAGTCAAGATAATATAGAGTCATTGCACCATTAGATCCTTAAGAAGGAGGAAGGTAAGTTTAATCTGCAACAGAGAATTTCATTACAGAATACATAAACCAGTTGTATAGAAATATTGTGCGAGAAAAGGATTACATTAAACGAAAAACAGATGAAATTCTCAGCTAGAGAAGCATTAGTTTGTGTGCTTCAGACTCTGAAAAAGGACTAGCGAATTGGCAGTATCAGTTGCATTAGTTATCTACCAGAAGAGGCGCGAGGATGACACACACACTAACATGGGCTGGTATAGAGGTAAGAGAACCTCCTATTTTTTATGGCCAGAATGATTTAGAAGAATTTTTAACACAGTTTGAGTTAGAAGTTTTTGAAATTCAGAGGTTACCAGTTTTGGATATTGTTTTGAAAGATACACCTGCACATTGGTGGGGTAATCATAAGGAGAAGATCAACAACTAGTATCAATGCAAGAGGTTATTGCGCATTAGATTTGGTGCAGAACAGGAGAGCATATATGTGGAAAAGTATGATGGAATGGGACATCCTAGAGAATATGTAGACATATTAATAACCCAATGGAGATTAGTACCACCAGAGGAGTGACCACATCACTTTATTCATACATTGGAAGGAATCCCAAGGAATTGGTATACATAATTGGAACAATGTAGAGAAAATACAAATTGGGAGGAGATGCAATAGAAATTTGTCATTACATTTGAATTTAAACATGATAACCAAGAGATAGATACAACACTAAAGTTGGTAAGAGATAGGATATTTGAAGAACTAGAAGTTGAAATTGTAACAACTTATCAGAACTAGATGAGATAGACAGTCAGATAGTTGTTACACTGTTATTACATCGTAGAAGAGGATCCAACAGAAGAAAACTCACACGATATCAAGATTACAGAATTTGAAGGGAAAGAGAGGTAGAAGGTCCAAATATATACTGAGATATTTTTCTGCACCACTGAAGATCAACAAGGTAAACATTGGAACAGAAGAAAATCCAAAGATTGCAAGTATTGGAGACTATTGGGACAACCAGACAGTAGAAATAATAACAAAGTTATTGCATGAGTATATTGACCTACTTCCAACAAAATTTTCAGAGATGAAAGGGGTAGCATGAGAACATGGAGAGATGAAGATACCTTTGAAACCAGATTTGAGACCAATAAGAAAGATATCTTATAGGTTGAATCCAGTGTATAAGAAGAAAGTGAAGGCATAAATTGATAAAATGTTAGAGGTTCATGTAATAGAACCTATGGAAGAATCTGAGTGGATTAGCCTTATCTTAGTCTAGGATAAGAAGCAAGGGGGAATAAGGATATGTGTATACTCGAGGAAATTGAATGATGCTTGTTTGCATGATCTGTTCCCTACTCCATTTACAAATGAAGTCTTGGAGAATGTAGGAGGACAAGAAACAAATTCATTTACTGATGGATTTTCAGGATATCACCCGATTAGAATTGCACCAAAATATCGACATAAGACTACATTTGCAAAAGAATGGGGGTACTATGAGTATACAATGATGCCATTTGGGTTGAAGAATGCCCTTGCTATATTTTCAAGGCTAGTAGCAACTTCTTTTAATGGATTTATTCATAAGTTTTTGGAATTTTATTTGGATGATTAGATAGTGTTTAGATTATTGAAGGTTAATGTTGAAGTATTAATATTGATGTTAGTCAGGTGTAGACTGTGTCAAATTTCATTGAATATTAAT
>JASDQU011249196.1:0-25408 GCA_032191745.1 Picea mariana
TCCTTTCATTTCTTTCTCTATTTCACATCCTTCTCTTCCTTAGTCTCTTATAGGCTCCAATGAAAAATGTCGGATTGAATGGAAGAATCAATGATAGGAGAGAATGAATGAGAGTATAAATGAATGAGAAAGTCCCTTCAAATTTACATGAAGAGAAAGCATGGGAAAAGAGATGGTTCAAAATTCCATGTGGTTTGACACTTAAATTCCGATGGGGATGGAGTCTCTTACACTCATCATAACTTATACTCAATCCCCATGCCCTCGTAACTATGGAAGGTAGACTTCCCCACCAACCACCACTTGTGTTTAATGATTTGTGGTTGGGGATTTTAACATGTCACATGGTAAAAGATGAAGTTAAAGTCTTAGGAAACTTAGAAAATTTAGGATTATTTATCAATTGAAGAAGGCTAAACATTTTATGTTTTCAACCTTTTTCTAGTTTTCCATCACCAGAATTCATCCAAGCAATATTTGCAAAAAATTGCAATTTTGGACTTGATGAAATTGTTGTTTTTAATGTAGAAATGGATTCAACATCCTTGAATACCCCTACTACAACCAGAGTGAACATATAATATCTATAATTCCATCAATCCAAAATAATTCTGATTAAATTTCAGGTCAACAATGCGAAATTCCCTTCTCATTATTTTGAGCATCGAGAAAAGGGACAATTTATGGAGCATTTAGACTACAACTTTCTCAACCCCTTGGATCCCCCTTTCCTCTTCCCCACTGGTGGAATCATAGCTCCTCACGTGCTCTTCTACAATTAACCTTGGACCTTTATATTAATCTTTGAAATTATTAATATTTACATATCTTGAGAGTACCACAACAAGTCTACATCATCGTATATAATAAAAGCATAATTATCGAAATGCATGCCTAGACATTCTTTAATCGAGCCTTGGCCTTGTGCTCTACACTAGGAATTTATACAAGTTATTTACCTCATTTACACATGGGGTTATTATATCTTGTCATCACATCCATTTATTTATAATTTACGCGTAATCTAACCTAAAACATCAAAGGGTCAAATCGAGGTATTACATTCGCCTCCCCATTGGAATTGCATTGTCCTCGATGCAACCTGGCATTAGAAAAAAAAATGGATATGGCTCTCTCATGGAATCCTCCAACTCCCACATAGCCTTATTAGTACCAAAGTGCTTCGATTTCACTTTTTCCTAACCAATGGCTCAATTCAGGAGCCTTGCTACTTTCCTATCAAGGATACTTAGGAATCTACCTGGAAATATCCCTCTAGTACCACCTAGATCACATCCAATCAATCATATGGTCAAGATCATTTATGTATTCTTAAGAAAATAAACATGTAACACACCATGAGCCTTAATGTTAGTAAGCATTGCAAGTCTATATGCAATTGGCTCTATCCTATCTAGGATCTCAAATGGCCAACAATAATGAGATGCCAACTTAGCACAACTTCCAAGCTTCAAGGAACTCTTCATTGTTGTCACGTGAAGGTAAACATATTCCCCAACTTTAAATTCTCCATACATTATGTTCTTATCTACATATATTTTATGATCGTCTTGAGTTGCCTTCGTATTCTTCCTAATTCTATCAACCTCTTGCTCCATTTTCCTGATAATTTTTGGTTCAAGTATATTTTTTTTCACTAAGTTGTCTTTGTTTACTAGAGTGTTGTTGTAACATCCCCGACCCTCCAAAGATCAGGTAATGCTACCACGCAGAATATACACTTATATGATATGTGTGTGTGTGTGTGTGTGTGTGCACGCGTGTGTGTGTGTGTGCACGCGTGTGTGCGTGCGTGTGTGTGTGTGTGTGTGTGCACGCGTGTGTGTGTGTGTGCACGCGTGTGTGCGTGCGCGTGTGTGTGTGTGTGTGTGTGTGTGTGTGTGTGTGTGTGTGTGTGTGTGTGTGTGTGTGTGTGCATTTTAATGAATTTAAAACACTTAATCACGATAAACACAAAATTACAGATACCAGTTCAGAATCAATGGAACTAACTGTAATTCATATACGCAATGGAATACATGATAACATTCAAGCATCACAAAACATGCATAAAATACATAATTAAGCACAACAATGATACTTATCTTTTAGCTAGAGTAAATCCACCAACTGCATGCAGACCTTCCACGAACCTCCCAACCTTAGACCGTGCTCCTCATCACTCTCAGCAGTAGGTCACCCCTGAGCTGGGACTAAACTCCACCAGGAAATGGAATTCTAGGCTTGGTAAGGACAACAAGGAAGTTGCACAAAGCAACAGGAAGGATATTTTATCCTAGGAGCCACTTAGGCCCACAACCCACAGACCCTCATTCCCCACACGCCTGCTCCACTCCAGGAGGATACACCTTCACTAATACAAGTCCATCGGCTAGTACCCCTCCCTTACCTTGTGCTTCAGCAAAAGGTTGGACCAGAAGTATCAGAGTATTGTAGTTGCTACAGGACTCCCTTCCAAGAGAACTCACTTCCCAACAAACTCTCTCACCTGGGAGAGTTTCTCACAGGTATGACAACCTGCCTCTTCAACCAGTATTCGACTCAGCTACAGCCGGGTATGGGTGACAACAACAACAACAGGGAAAAATGGTTATGGACACCCAAAAGTAAACAACCTAACGCTAAGTCACAACATGACTCAGGTGACTACAATTGCATCGGGCTTCATAGGAAGCAACACAAGACAGCTTCACGATTTCTGTTTTTAGAGATGCGTGAGGGTATGCAAAGGTCATATGACAGAGGTCTCGGGTTCAGACGGAGGATGGGAGAATGGACAGGAAAAACTCAGGCAGAGGATGGAAGAATGACCAGCGAACCACCCAAGACAACGGACACTTCAGCTTTTAACTACATGAGCTCGGGTTAACACTTGTCTTCTTGGAGCTGCATGTGCTCCATTTAGCCTATGTCCCCTTTCCAGGAACTTAGGATAACAAAAGCATATCATGTCCACCTTAGTCTTCAGGAATTAATATTAAATACTATTCCTCTATAGGTAAGCCCCCTAGCTTAGCCCCTAGGCCCACATACTTAGCCCCCTCCCTTGCCCAACCTTGTGGAATCTTAGTCCCCCATCACTCTTTCTTCATGGTCGGTCTACACACAACGATGTTTTTATATTAACAAAGTGCATAATTACATGTACAAAACAAGCTCCTTGCCTTTAACACCTAGGCTCTCCGGACTACTTGCACATAAGCTTACCAGCTTACAATTGCTCGGCTCACCAGCCTACAAAACATGTTTAAAATACATAGATATAATTGGGGCTCATCCTTGGGGTACTACAATCCCCTCCCCTGATTTTTTCACTGTCCTCAGTGCAACTTACTTACACATATATAATTCAAAAATTCTTCAAAAGCTCCAAGCTTCATCTATTGGAAGCCCATTATCCATCCTTACTTTCAAGCACCAATTTTGGTATCCATAGTGCATTTGAAACTCAATTTCTCTATTCCATAGATTTGATTCAGGAAATCATTCAACTTATTGTTCCTTGTTACATGCTTCAATTAAACCTCATTGAAAGCACCGAATGGTTGTAGATCCACGATGTTACATCCATTGATAAACTCTCAGCAGTGCTATGACTCCATAGCCGTAAACACTCTGCTCATACACTTATTCATTTAGAAGCAACATTAAAACATACATGAAATATATATACATGCAATTCTAATAACATTATAACATGTATATGAATTACGATATACATAGCATACAATGAATATAGAATTGATACTTATCTTTTTATTAAGAAGACTTCCATATCAACATGGTCTAGGCCAAGGTACCAAACCCCAGCAGCATTCCAACCAATGGTCTCTCTTCCCCACATGCCTGTCCCACCCCAAGAGTGTGCACCTTCACTGTCACACAATCCATTGGTTGTTACACCTCCCTTTCCTTGGGCTTCAGCAACAGGCCGGACCAGAAGTCTTAGAGCACCGTGGCTCGAGGAGTTCCAACTGCCCTCAGAGGTCTCCAATCGACATCTTCCTCGAGATACTCTTTGTAGTCAACATTCTAACTTTTATCAACATCATCTCATCTGCATCACCCACATGAAGTTATCACGAGAGAACATACAATAATTCATTTAGGAACTCCAACTTAGTTCAAAAAGGAATTCAACTTTTTCCCCAAAACATGAAATTCTATTTCATAATTCTTCTTGGTTGTTGCCATATTAGGAATGCAACCTTCCTTGTGGTTTTCCACAAGAACCAAACTGCATACCATTTTCCTGCAAGGCTTCATATTGCATACTGCCAACAATTGTCATTACATCATAATTCAATCACAATTACCCAACAATTAATAAACTAGAATGACTCGTCATTCTATGCATATGCATGTTCACAGTAATATATGTAAGTTCATTACTTCTTTTTCTGAACAAGAAAATTTCATGTAGTCAATGCTCATGTGACTAATTGACTTGCAACTTTCCCGTTGGAATGTCTAACACCTCCCTGAAATGTCCTCAACTTCATGAGTTAACAACATTTTAGTTGTTAGTAACAATTATTTCCATGCAATAATATATATGCATGTACTTACAAAACACATTCAACCATTGCATTTAGTACACAATTATATCTCTTACTATGCATGAGTGTAATTCTCAATGCATACTTATTCAACGCACCTTGCATTGAATTACATAATGCTCTTCATCTCAGTCATGTATCTCACCATCCATAAGTTGGAATTATGGCCAATGTGTTGACACATTCTCCACACACTTCATATTGTCTTCCCATTAATTGGATGCCTTCCTTTTCGACCCGAACACTACACCAAGAATATAATTATGTGGTGTTCATTAGTGTTAGCAAAAAAGGTTGCAGTCCAAGTTTTATTTAAAGGTAGGAAGATTTTAGTACCTATGTGGCTCATAACCTTTCCATATCCAACCATGTTCTAGTCTCATACATGACTAGCTTACTGGCATTCATTCCTATAACAAGTTCTTATATTTTAATTCTTTGGTTATTACCCCATAACCAAATTAACATGACATTCTACTGTGTCAGTGTGTGCATTTAGAAGCTAAAAGATCTGAATTAATACAGGCCTCCAGCCTTTACCACATCCAGTGGTATGCATTCAATAATATAATCATGTGATTTTATAAAATAACTCTGGCTGAGGAAATTCTTACCTAAATTTCCTTTCAACAATTATGCAAAAAGAGTAAATAAAAGCCCATACCTGCATGATTGCCATTAATAAATTTTATACTACCTGAATGTTTGATGGCAGTAGAAGATTTCATGCTTCTTTTATCAAACTTATAACCAACACTTCAGCTCTTTGTTTCTCCCCTCCTTATGCAACAACATCACCAACAACACTTGCAAACATGCAAGCATTCTTTCCTCTGGCTAACCCAACAAGCCGTAACAGACTTGCTGCCACAGAAATTGCAACAACTTATTTCTCCCTATAAAACTTTTCCTTGCTGATCCCAGAAATCTACAATTCTTCATGGATTCCTGAATCTTCTTGTTCTCTCATTGTAGTCATTGTACATGACTATTTCTTCCCTAATCATTTTCGACGAAGTTCCCCTATCTCAGCGGGGTCTGCTTACCTCCCGGTCAAAGGATCTTTCAATCTTCTGAGTCGAATTGACTCTTCGGGCTCGTGATTGAACCCAAAACAATTATACACAGGCCCCCTTTTCTCCATTAGGTGCAGTTCCTGTCAGACCCGCGGGTTATTCCTGTGTGCTTCCAAAACTCCAAGTTTCAAGCGCTAGTCCCTTTTTCATTAGCCCTTTCCTTCATATGGCCTTGGGCTATGACCTCACAGAAAACTATGATTGTGAGCATGGGAAAGAGTAGTTTTAGGCCAACCCTCTTTTCGCCCTGCAATTCACCTCCAGCTACCACGCATCGCTTGTTAAAACCATGGTATAAATTGTGGCCCACTCTCAGATTTTTAACATCTGAGCAAGTTCTTCCCCGCAATACAGCTTGTTCATCGACCTCCAATCCCTTGGCGATGATTCACGATCAACGACTGCTATCTATCCTCCCTTTCCTACCTTATTTCCTCCTTCCACATGCGATCCCAGATCTACATGATCTGTCGACACGTAGCTCCCTTCCAAATCAATGGCTACGGTTGATTCTGGCTCTCAGGCCCTCGGGATTTTCAACTCTGAACTATCTACTTTTCCCCATATGAAAATATTCCAGAGTGGAAGATATAATGACACCTGTCCTCAACAATTGGACGGTTCTAATGAACTCTGGTTCTTCGGCCTTCGGGAGTTCTCACGTCTCCACACACACAAATATCTAGAGTGACAGATCTTATTCCATGCATCCTCTCCAAATCAATGGCTCTGATTCTCTTCGGGACTTCGGCTCTTTCCGACCAAGACTAGATCAACGGTCCTTCGACCTCCTCCTTGATCAATGATCGAGATCTCCTTCGGGACTTTAGTGCTTTCATCCTCTACTTTCCTCCGGAGTTCTAGATCTGGCGCCACATGTCCACTTTCAGATCAATGACCAAGATTTACTTCGAATGTTTCTCCTCCTCCTTATACACAAACTTCCAAAGTTGTGGATCTTACGTCACCTGTCCTCCTTAACGATGGATGGTCCCAAATCACTTTGGGACTTCGGAACTTTGACAAGTCCACTTTTCTTGCACACACAAGGGTTAAGTCTCGTGCATTTACCTCTAGATCCAACGGTTGTTGGTCCTTCACTCTCAGACCTAATGGATGGGATCTGTTCCTCTCCTCTGTCCTTACTTTGTTCTATTGGATGTTGATCTAATGGTTCAGGCTCCTCACCACAACCTATCTGACAGTTCTTGTCGCTCCTCCTCCTGATATTTTGACTTCTTCTGCCTTGGAAGATTTTGTCAGTGTTCAAAGGCTTCAGCCTTTGACCTTTCTCCTGCGAGTTTGCCTCCTAGATCTCATCTTCGCTCTCGTAACCGTTATCTCTTCTGAGCTTTAGGACTTAGAATGAGTCTGTATCCCACACACTCCTTGTGTTATCTCTTCTGAGCTTTTCTATTTAATCAGTATCCTAAGGGTCTCGGCCCTTCTGTTTCCTTTCAAAGGAAAACTTCGCACCCTCCCGGCAACCTTCTTCTCAAAGAAAACCTTATTGAGCATTTTCTACAGAGTGTTCAACATCTCTTTGAGTATCTTCCTCTGATACTCTTCTCCCTGAACTCGATAAAGAGTTCTCTCTGTGCACACTTGCACTTGCTCGATGCCTACCTAGCAGAGCCCTACATAGTTCTCAATGACTCTATCTCTCTTTGAACTCAACACGGATTTATCCCTGTGCACTCCTTTCACTTCTATTGATGAAGGTTCAATGATATCTCTCCTTATCTTCTCTGAGGTTAAATTACCTCTGTCAACACACTCCTTGCGGACAATCTGCACTTCTTGCACTCGAAACTCAAACAAGAGAAATGATTGAAACTTATTCAATACTTCACGAGTTTACGCATTCAAACCATGAACAACATATAAAAACATAATAATGAACACAAATACATAAACACACTATATGCAGGAAAAACTACTTTTATATTATCTCTGTGAGTGTCTCCTAAGCGCTCTGTGAAAATTCGATTTGTTTCTAACACTCGCTGAACTCTGCAAACACAACATGCAGTCAACCGGAATTTGTCAGGCCATCATTCCTTAACAAATCCCACAGCATTCATAAACCAATTTGATTTAAGAAAACGTTCAGATTTCATTTTCTTTCCGAGCTCTTCTCTGCTCTATAATCATTTTCGGGAACTACCCCATTTCTCTCAGTCCCCAATCCATGTGATCACGAGCCATGACCAATCTCTAGATCACTAGCTGCTTACTCGGGCCTTCAGCTTTGGAATATTTCAAAGCACCACACAACAATCTCTTGAATTTCTAGATTACCGAATTCGCGACGTAGGACGGATCAACCGTCCACGTTTACTCAACATTTGACGGCTGATACTTACTATGGAACCTCAGGTGTCTGAGTTCCGGGTCTTCGGAGCTTCGGAGCTTCGAAGGATCTCACATCCACACATCCGAACTGTTAATCTCTAAATAATCCCAATCACCTTTGGTGACATCATTATGTCACATCACTTAACGTTTTCTAATTACCCAGCCCATCCAGGATCTGCGTTGAAACCTTGGGTTAGAAATTGAGTTTTTTCCATTTCGACAACAACTCTTTTTGAAACTCTTGCTTCAATTTCCACTAACATGGCCCATCCAGGCTCAGTGTTGTAACCATGCTCTGATACCATATTGTAACATCCTCGGCCTTCCAGAGATCGGGTAATGCTACCACGCGGAATATACACTTATTGATATATATATATATATATGCATTTTAATGAATTTAAAACACTTAATCACAATAAACAAAGAATTACAGCTACCATTTTAGAATCAATGGAACTAACCATAATTAATATATGCAACGTAATACATGATAACATTTAAGCATCGCAAAACATGCATAAAATACATAATTAAGCACAACAGTGATACTTATCTTTTATCTGCAGTAAATCCACCAACTACGTGCAGACCTTCCACAAACCTCCCAGCCTTAGACTGCACTGCTCATCACTCTCATCAGTAGGTCACCCCCGAGCTGGTACTAAACTCCACCAGGTAAGGGAATTCTAGGCTTGGCAAGGACAACAAGGAAGTTGCACAAAGCAATAAGAAGGATCTTTTATCCCAGGAGCCACTTATGCCCACAACCCGCAGACCCTCATTCCCCACATGCTTGCTCCACCCCAAGAGGATACACCTTCACTAATACAAGTCCATCGGCTAGTACCCCTCCCTTACATTGGGCTTCATCAACAAGCTAGACCAGGAGTCTCAGAGTATTGTAGCTGCTACAGGACTCCCTTCTAGAAGAAATCACTTCCCAGCAAACTCTCTCACCTGGGAGAATTTCTCACAGGCCTAACAACCTGCCTCTTCAACCAATCTTCGACTTGGCTATAACTGGGTACGGGTGAAAAAAACAACAACAGGGAAAAACAGTTATGAACACCCAAAAGGCAATAGCCTAACGCTAAGTCACAACACGGCTCAGGCGACTACAATTGCGTCGAGCTTCACAGAAAGCATCAAGGGAGCGCTTCACGATTTCTGTTTTCATAGATGCATGAGGGTATGCAAAGGTCAGACGATGGAGGTCTCAAGTTCAGACGGAGGATGGGAGAATGGAAAAGATGAACTCGGGCAGAGGATGGAAGAATGACCAGCGAACTCTCCAACACAGCTGACGCTTCAGCTTTTAACTACATGATATCAAGTTGACACTTGTCTTCCTGGAGTTGCATGCGCTCCATTTAGCCTACGTCGCCTTTCTAGGAACTTAGGATAACAAAAACATATCATGTCCACCTTAGTCTTCAGGAATTAATATTAAAATAATATTCCTCTATAGGTAAGTAGCCTAGCTTATCCCCTAGGCCCACATACTTAGCCCCCTCCCTTGCCCAACCTTGTGGAAGCTTAGTTCCCCATCACTCTTTCTTCATGGTCAGTCTACATGCAATGATTTTTTTATATTAACAAAGCCCATAATTACATGTACAAAACAGGCTCCTAGCCTTTAACACCTAGGCTCTCTGGTCTACTTGCACATAAGCTTACTAGCTTACAATTGCTTGGCTCACCAGCATACAAAACATGTTTACAATACATAGATATAACTAGGGCTCTTCCTTGGGGTATTACAGTTGTATCTTCTACCATATAAAGCCTCAAATGGACTCATCTTTAATGATGCTTATTGCCCATAGTTATATGCAAACTTCACAAGGTGAATATAATCCCACCACTTGGATTATTTATCCATCCCATACATGTGAAGCATGTCTTCAAACACTTGATTTACTCTTTTAGTCTACCCATCTATATTCTCTTTTACTCTACCCATCCATTTACTTTCCTTTCAAAAAATTCAAGGTAAACTTCAAGTCCCTATCTGATACAATTGTTGTGGGTAGTCCATGCAATTTGAAATTTCTCTTCTGAAAATTTTCAGAATGTTTGTTGTCTTATGAGTAGACATTTAAGGGAACAAAGTGAGCAACCTTGTTCAAATTATCAACCACAACCATGATGGTATCATTGTTGGGTTGTTATATTCTTTGCAGTGAAAGTATAGTGGAGTTGAATCGACTGACGATCAAAGTCGAGGTAGATCGACAACATTGACAACAAGTCAAATTCAAGATGGATCGACAACAGGTCGAAGTCGAGGTAGATCGACAACATCGATAGCAATTCGAAGTCGAGGTAGATCGACAACAAGTCGAAGGTCAAGGGAGTCGACCGGGTAAATTTGAAGTCAAAGATATCGACGAAAATTCAACAGACAAGAGGTCGAAGTGTGGGCGTGAGATGACCGACTAGAGACCGAATGGAGGCCGACTGGTAGTTGACTGGTAATCCCGACTTGGAGTCGACTGTAATAGAATCCCAAGATTTGTGGGATGTGTAGCCAATGATATGCATGGATATGTAATCGTTTTTGGGCACCAATATTTAGGGTTTTGCATGTTTTAAAGCCTATAAAGAGGCATGTTGTAAGGTCATAAAGGCTAATGCAAAATATGTTATTGCATGTGTAAATCGTAGGTTGTTGGTCATGCATATGTAAGCCAAATTGGCTACAGGGTTGTTCTTGCCTGTGCAAGAGGGTATGATGTCGATTGTGTCTTAAGTGTGGACCAAGGTTAGACATGTAACCTTTTATTATGAATGAATAAGACAACAAGAGAGTAGAATGCTCAAAAGAATGTTGGTTTTCCTGGTTAAGGGTTTCCAGTGTAAAATCGTGGTGTACTGTGTGATTTCTTGTATCATTTTCTTTCTTGATTAAATTCTTCTTCTCTTTTGTTAGGATTATTCTGGAAGTGTCTTTCATTTCCTAACATGTGGTATTAGAGCTTAGGACTACCCTGACAAGTGAGTTATCAGAGCGGTGTAATGCTTTGGAGAGTAAATCAGATATTTATTTGCAAATCTTGAATCTGAGAACTAAACCCTAGGTACAGTAAGAGTCGTAAGTCATACATTGTGTTAAATATCGTGGTAAAGAATCGTGAGCAGTTCTAGAATAGAGATAGAAAGATTCAATGGCCAGAATTTTGAGCTTTGGAAGCTTAAAATGGAATATCTTCTTGTAGATCGAGAACAATGGACAATAGTCTGTCCAGGTACCCGACTGATAGGCATGTCGACGGAAGAATGGGAGAAAATTGAAAGAAGAACAAGAAGTATGATTCAGATTTGTCTTGCATATTCAATGTTGTTGAATGTCTCGGGTGAAGATTCGGTGAAGAAACTATGGTACAAGTTGGGAATATAATACCAATTGAAATCTCTCGTAAATAAGAGGTTTCTCAAAAAGAAACTATATCTTCTGAGGATGAGTGATGGAAGTTCGGTGACTAGCCATTTAAATGCATTTAATACCATGTTGAACCAATTATCGTCTGTGGATATAAATATCACTGATGAGGAGAAGTGTATCAACCTATTATGTTCTTTGCCAAACTCCTGGGATAGCTTAGTCATGGATATTGGGAGTAATACAACCACACTAGTGCTAGAGGAGGTGGTTGCTTCTTTGTTGTTGGAAGAAATGAGAATAAATAACATGGAAGGATCGAACAAAGATACTCTAGTAGTGAGAGGTCGACTGATAGACAAAGATAAAGGCAGATTCTCCGGTAAAAATTTTAAGTTGAAGGGTAGATATAAATCCCCAATTCAATCGACGTGAAGATGATGTAAATGCAATAAAGTTGGGCATTATAAAAAGGATTGTAAGTCAAAGGAAACATAATTTAGTGCCAGATCTGACATGAAGAAGTTGACTGAGATAAATATGACCTCAGACAAGGGAGGTGATGTGTACCTAGTGTCGACCAGTACACAGTCGAAACAAGATGTTTGGTTGATCGAATCAGGAGAATCCTATCATATGACACCACATAAAGAATGGTTATGTGAATATGAATGATATGATGGGGGTGATGTGTTCTTGGGGGACGACTTGACAACCAGAATTGTCATACGGGGAAGAGTCTGACTGACACTACAGGATGGGAGGAAAAGAACCCTTCCAGGTATGCTACACATTCCAAGTTTGGAAAGAAACCTGATATATGTCAGCAAGATGAGTGATGTAGGTGTGCATACTCGGTTTCATAAGGATTCGTACAAGATGGTCAGAGGTGTGATGGTCTTAATGAAAGAATTTCATATTGGTACCATGTATAAGTTGTTAGGGAATGTTGAATCATATGGATGCAATAATATTGTTGCTCATGAAATCAAAACGACTGTGACTTGAATCGACTCAATGTTGACACAAATCGACTCGACTCGAGCTAAGTCGGTTCAAATTGACTCGAAAAGACATGATGAAATCGACCCGACCAGGCTATGGCATTAGAGGATGGGACACATTGAAGAAAAAAGACTTCGAGCTATGCAAATCAAAGGTATGGTCGAAGGTTTCCCTGAATGTGGTTTAGAAATAGAATTTTGTGAACATTGCATATATGGGAAACAAAGTCGAGTGAGGTTCCCATCTGGAGCAACAAGGGAAAATGGGATTCTAGAAATGGTGCATAGTGATGTGTTTTCCTTGGTTACAATGCCTTCACTTGGTGTATCCCTGTATTATGTCTCCTTCATAGATGATTTTTCCAGGAAGACATGGATATATTTCCTGAGGAATAAATCAGGAGATATCAATAGATTTAAGGAGTTTAAATATCTTGTGGAAAACCAAAGAGAGAAGAGGATTAAAGTGTTGAGAAATGACAATGGTGGTGAATTCTATGGAAAGGAATTTGATCATTTCTACAAGCAGTGTGGCATATCACGCCAAAATACCACACCATATACCCCACAAAAAAATGGATTTGCTAAGAGAATGAACAAAACATTGATGGATAAGGCAAGGAGCATGCTCAGTGGTGTTGGGCTCGCATAAGAATTATGGGCAGAGGCATTCGAGACTGCAAGATATCCAGTGAATATGTATCCTTCGTCGATGCTAGTCAACATGACTCGAAATGAGGTATGTTCTGGTGAGAATCCTTGGATGGCACATCTCAAAGTATTTGGCTGTGATGCATTTGTGCATGTTCCCAAGGAAAAGAGGAGCAAGCTGGACACGAAGGCAGTCACATGTATTTTCATCAAATACAAAGAAGGAATGAAAGGATATAATATCGGGGATCCTACATCAAGGAGAACAATGTACAGTAGAGATGTGGTCTTCAAAGAATTAATAGGTAAGTCTGAGCCTGAGGAAGTTGTTCAGATCGATAATAATCCTGATACGGTGCAGTTTGACCTGAGGAACAAAGAAGATGATTCAGATGAGTCGATTGAATCTGAGGAAGAGGTGGAACAATTGACTCTGGTGATAAGGAGGTAAGAAAGAGAAAGAAAACTAGTCAAAAGGTATAGTCCTCATGACTTTTGTTCTGCATTAGTTTTAATTTCCATCAACGATGATCCCAAGTTAGTCGATGAGGTAGTCGAATCGACATAGGGTAAACTCTAGAAGGATTCCATGGTCAAAGAGATGGAATCCTTGTACAAGAATGAGACATGGGATTTAGTCAAGTTACCTAGTGGAAGAAATCTCATCGGTAGAAAGTGGATGTTTAAGAAGAAGATGAATGTTGTAGGACAAGTCGACAAGTTCAAATCTCGACTGGTAGAAAAAGGATATTCCCAATTCGAGGGAGTCGACTTCAGTGGTATTTTTTCCCCTGTTGAAAAACTAACTTCCATTAGAGTCCTAAAGTCTCTGGCTACAACATTCGATCTGTAGATATAACATATGGATTTGAAGACAATGTTCCTACATGGGGACCTGGAAGAATAAATCTACATGAAACAACCTGAAGGATTTGTAGTAAAGGGCAAGCAAGAATTGGTGTGAAAACTCAAAAGATCCCTTTATGGTCTAAAGAAATTGCCATGGATGTGGTACCAGAAGTTTGACACATACATCCTTAGTTTTGGATTTGTGAGAAGCAAATTTGATCACTGCATATAATCCAAGGAAGAAGGTGGGAATTTCATATATGTATCTTTGTATGTCAATGACATGTTGTTGATTGGAAACAACATGGACACAATAAAGGGGGTGAAGAAGCAGTTATCCTCCAAGTACGACATGAAGGATCTCAGTGCAACTAAATTTGTTCTGGGAATGGAGATTAAGAGAGATCGAGCCGCTATAAAGCTTTGGTTGAATCAAATGAAGTATATTGAAATAGTTATGAAACGATTCAACATGCAGGATTGCAAACCGGTGAAGGTGCCAATTCTTGTGGGAGCAAGGATTATTGTTGAACAGTTTCCAAAGACACATGAAGAAATAGAGGACATGGAACGTGTTCCCTATGCAAGTGTGGTTGGTAGTCTGACGTATGCGATGGTATGCACTCGACCAGACATTGCGCATGTAGTGGGAGTGTTGAGAAGGTAGATGTGGACACCTGGAAAGGAGCACTGGACAACTGTCAAGAGGTATTTAGGTATTTGTGTGGCACAAAGGACTATGCTATATGCTACCAAGGAAAACATGGATGTGACAGTGGTAAATTAGATGTACATGGATTTATGGATGTCGACTGGGCTGGAGATCCGGATCGATGGAGTTCAACCAACGGATATGTATTCAAGATGTTCGGTGGAGCAATAAGTTGGATGAGTAAGCGACAGGAGGTCGTAGCCTTGTCGACAACAGAAGTTGAATAACATGGCGGCCACACATGGAAGAAAATAAGTGGTATGGCTTCAAAGGTTGTGTTCAAGAATCGAGTTAGAGCTAAGAGCTATGAAGGTAAGTTGTGATATTCAAACCACAATATTTCTATCAAAGAACCCTGCTTATCATTCAAAGACTAAGCACATTGATGTACAATACCATTTCGTAAGAGACATGGTGGAAAGTAACAAGGTTCTACTGGAGAAAGTACACTCATTGTAAAACATAGCAGACTCATTGACCAAGTTTGTGAGTGTTGTGAAGTTCTCTTGGTGTAGAGAGGCAATGGGAATTGTTGCCCTGGTTCTGTGAGAGAAAGTTTAGGAATATCTTGTTTTAACAAAGAAGACAAAAGGTGGGAGAATGTTGGGTTGTTATATTCTTTGTAGTAAAGGTATATTCAAGGTGAATCGACTGGTGGTTGAAGTTGAGGTAGATCGACAACATCGACATCAAGTCAAATTTGAGGTGGATCGATAGCAGGTCGAAGTCGAGGTAGATCGAAAACAATTCGAAGGTCGAGGGAGTCAATCGAGTAAATTCGAAGTCAAAGATATCGACGACAAGTCAACCGACAAGAGGTCAAAGTGTGGGCATGAGATGAGCGACTAGAGATCAAATGGAGGTTGATTGGTAGTCGATTGGTAAACCCGACTTGGATTCGACTGTAACAAAATCCCAGGATTTGTGGGATTTGTAGCCAATGATATGCATGGATCTGGAACGATTTTTGGGTGCCAATATTTAGGTTTTTTCCTGTTGTAAAGGATATAAAGAGGCGTTTTGTAAGGTTGTAAAGGATAATGAAAAATATGATATTGCATGTGTAAATCATAGGTTGTTGGTCATGCATATGTAAGTTGAATTGGCTACATGGTTGTTCTTTCCTGTGCAAGAGGGTATGATGTTGATTGTGTCTTAGGTGTGGACCAAGGTAAGATATGTAACCTTTTATTTTGAATGAATAAGACAACAAGAGAGAAAAACTCTCAAAGGAATGATGGTTTTCTTGGTTAAGGGTTTCCAGGGTAAAATCTTGGTGTACTGTGTGATTGCTTGTGTCATTTTCTTTCTTGATTAAATTCTTCTTCTCTTATGTTAGGATTAGTTTGGAAGTGTCTTTCATTTCCTGACAATCATGTTTCTTCACTAATCCTATAATAAAGTCCATTGTATCACCTCTCACTTCCATTCTAGAAGTGGCAAAGGATGTTGCAAACTTGTTAGATGTTGATGTTCAGTGTTGACCTGTTGACACTCTATACATCTTGCAATTTATATAGCAACATCCTTTTTCATTTTTGAGACAAAAAAAATTGCTTCATTGAAAAATAAATCATTTTCTAGTAATTTGGATGGCTTGAATATGGCCTCTTATGGATTTCATAGATGATGATGCTTCTCAACTTTGTTGAGTTGAGAATATACATTATATTATTTTAAATAAGAATTCCATTATCAATTAGCTGGTAACCTTCATACTTATGCTCTATTTTCTCTTTCTATATTCCATCTCTCACTTGGACATCATTTTCATTGACAAAAAGGGACTCTGTCACTCTTTTCTTCAAATTAGATTGAAAAATATCGATAGTTTCCATATGTATCACGTGTAATTTCTTGTTGAGTGCATTTGCAACCCTATTTTCTTTTCCTTTTATTTGTTTGATTTCAAAATCAAACTCATAGAGAAATATCAACCATCTTGCTTTCCTAACATTCAAGTTTAGTTGGTCAAATAAATTCTTCAATCCATTATGATATATCATTAGCATGAACTTCTTGCCCATCAAGTAGTGTTACCACATTTTCAACACACATACTATAGTATCAAGTTATACATCATCAGTTACATATTTTATCTCGTGTTCATTTAGCTTTCATGACTCATAACACACAACATGGTCATCTTCAATGAGAACTCTATTGAGTTTTCCCTTGTGTGCATCTATGCACACAATAAAATCATTGTCTAGATATGTAATATTCATAATTGGTGCACCGGTGAGTATTTTTTTCAATTGTTGGAAACTTTCCTCACTTTTTTGGGTCCATTCAAACTTCTTTCCTTTCTTCTACAAGGAAGTAATTAGGAATGCAATCTTAGAGAATCTCTCGATGAATCTTCAATTATAACTGGCAAGACCCATGAAATATTTCACATCTATCACATTCCTTGGAGTAGACCAATTCACTATTGCCTCAATCTTTTTTGAATCCATGGATACTCCTTATTCTAAAATAGTGTAACCCAAATAGTGAACATTTTTTTTGATAGAAGTCACATTTACAAAAAATTTCATATAATTGGCATTCTCTCAACTCTTTCAAAACCATTCACATATGTTCTTTATGCTCTTTCATATATTTCAAATAAACTAATATATCATCAAGGAAAACAAACACAAACTTGTCAAAGTATTTAATGAATACACTATTCATGAGACACGTGAATGTAACTAGGGAATTGGTGAGACTAAATAGCACCACTATGAATTCATAATGACCACTTCACCTAAGGTTTTCTTGTGAATGTATTCTTCTTTAATCCCAACTTGATTATATCCTGATCTCAAATCAATTTTTGGCAATGCCTTTGCCCCTCTCATTTGGTCAAATATATCATAAATATGATGCAATGGAAATTTGTCTTCATCGTAACTTTGTTCAATTGTCTATAATATATACAAATTCTAAGAGTTCCATATTCTTTTCATGAACATAACTGGTATTCCCCAAGGGGACACACTTGGCACAAAATATCATTTCTCTAGCAATTCTTGCAATTATATTTTCAACTCCATCATCTCTAGGGTACTCAATATATAAGAATCCTTAGACATTGATGTAGCTCCACGAGCAAGGTCAATTGAGAAATCAATGTTTTTCTTTGGAGGTATACCTATAACCTCATAAAGAAAACATCTTTGAATTCATGCAATATTGAACAATCCTCAAGTTTTTGACTCTTGTCTTCTATTGGTATCAAAACATGTGATGCATACAACTAGCATCCCTTTCAAAATAACTTATTCATATATAAGGTTGAAATATATCTTATAGAAATGGCCTTCTAAATACATCTTACCACCTTTAATTTTCCATGGTTATCTATAAAAATTAATGTTTTATTGTAGCAAGCAAGTCTAAGTCAATGTACTTCTAACTATTCCATACCAGTGAGGACATCATATGAACCAAGTGGGAAAATATTCAAATTTTCTTATGTGAAGTGTCCATTCAACTCTAGTGGAAATATCTCCACCATTTTACCAATTTTCCGCTTGGTACTCATATATAACTAAATTATCCATTGTAGATTTTAACCTTGTACAATATTTATTGCAAACTGATTTTCAGTAAAAGAATATAAAAGATACAATGGAAAATACAAACATTACACAGAGATTTTTCCCCTGGAAACCCAAACCGGGAAAACCATCATATTATATATTCATTCACTGTGTTACATTGTTTACAAAAAAATATACATATAGGATCCATCGACATCCAACACCCTAACCCAATGACCTGGATTAGTCAACAACCCTAATTCCTTAACTGGAAATAGAAAACCATTTGCAAAAACCATGTGTTGAAAAACCTCCCAACAATGGACATGAAAAATGAGGCAAAAATGCGACACGTTTTGTAACATCCTCGGCCACCCAGGCCAGGCCATGCTACACCATAGAACGCTTTTATTCTCTCTACGGAACATACTGTAACATACCCAACATCCAACTGAGTTATGCCACAAATTTTTTTTGAACTACATGCAATTAAAACATATACACACAGAGCTCTTACGAAAATTTATATATAAAGCATAAATAGGAAAATACATTATGTAAATGCACGGATTCATACTGAAATAACAGTAAACATATACATGCAACATATTCAAAAAATACCCATAATTATAAAGATAGTTATAACCACACACAGGACAAACCCATAAAAATAAACACGTAAATAATAATGCAGCATGTAAATTTATGACACAATTGACAATTATCTTGGTAAGAATATCACCAACTGCGTGCAGACCTTCCACAAACCTCCCAGCCTTAGAACACACTACTCAACACTCTCAACAGTGGGTCACCCCCAAGCTGGGACTAAACTCCACCCGGGTAAAGGGATTCCTAACCAGGCTAATGGTTCATAGACAACAGGAAAGACTCTGTCACAGGTGCCAACTCAAAATAATAGCCTACAGTCCCTCATTCCCCACATGCCTGTCCAACCCCAGGAAGCTTTCCCCTTCTCTGCTCAATAGTCCTTCACCTGCCCCACTTCCTTTCTGGGCTTTAGCAATAAGCCGGACAAGAAGTCTCAGAGCCCTGTAATTGCAGTTTAGCACCTTTAGGAAATCAATTCCCAAAAATTATCTCACCCAGAGAGAAATTTCTCATGGGCCTGACAACTCGCCTCTTCAATATCCCATGGGCCTGACAACCTGCTTCTTCAGTCCAGCTCCCAAGCTAACCAGGTATACAAACATGTATGGTTATGGATACAGATTTAGGGAGGTAGTGAAGATAGCTCAATGAGTGTGTGAATGATGATGGAGTGATTGACTGAATGACGGAAGGATCATCTGGAAATGAACTAAGTCCAAACAATATGTATGCATGTACCCAACTTGACACTTGTCATGTTGGGAGCTACTTTGGCCCACTTGTCCCCAACTTTGGAACTTAGGATAAAATAATTATCCATACTTTATACTTTAGGAAATATTAATATAATATTCCTTTTTAGCTTAAACTCCCTAGCTTAGCCCCTTTTCCTTAACTTTTAGCCCTCCATTTCCCTAACTAGTGGAGTTTAGTCCCCCATACTCTTTTATCATGGTTGATCTACACGCAACGATGTATTTTATATTAATTATGAGATATATACAAAAATAGGCTCATTGACCTTTAACATCTAGGCTCTTCGGCCTAATCAAAACATAAGCATCGTAGCTTATAATAACTGGCTCACCAGCCTATAAAACACATCATATACACAAAGGCTCACTGTCCTCAAAATCGCGCGCACTTAAGTTGATGCGTGCGGTATCCTGGAATGTGCACACTTCATCATTTTACTACGCAGTACATGCGCGCACTATTCCATGAAAGGTGCATACAAAAATGATATCAAACAACTCACCAGCTTAAGTACATTTGTATCTACATTTACAATTGGGTTTAGCCTAGGGATATTACAATCCCCTCCCCTTATTTATGCATTGTCCTCAGTGCATTATGTATACATATACAACAAAATTTCAAAAATCCTCAAAATGATGTGGGTATTATGCCTACATTGCATCCTCATGCTCCCAAGTAGCGTCCTCAGGACCGTACCAGATCCATTGGACCTTTACAATCCCTATGGCTCGATTCCGAATCTGTTTGATTTTTCGGTCCAAAATGCGTACCGGATGCACTTGGAAAGCGCCTTCTTACTCCACTTGAATCACATTCCAATCAATAACGTGATTAGCATCAGGTATATATTTCTTTAGCAATGATACATGGAATACATTATGAACGTACATAGATGCAGGCAATGCAATCATATAATCTATTATACCAATCCTCTCTAGGATTTGAAATGGCCCACAATAGCGAGCTTCCAACTTTGAACAATTTCCCAACTTCAGTGAACTTTTGTTGGCCTTCACTTTCAAAAATACATGGTCTCCCACTTTAAATTCCCTGTGATTTCTTCCCTTATCAACATAGTTTTTCTGCCTGTCTTGGGAAACCTTCAAATTTTGTTTTATTTTCAACATTTGTTCCTCCATTTCCCTCAGTAAATCTAGCCCAACCACTGCTCTATCTGCTGGTTTATCCCAACTTACTGATGTGTTTCACTTTCTTCCATAAAGTGCCTCAAATGGGCTCATCTTTAGAGATGTTTGGTACCCATTGTTATAAGAAAACTATACTAGGTGTAGGTAGTCTTCCCATTTTTATGGTTTATCCATCACATACATCCTCAACATATCCTCAATCACTTGATTCACCCTCTTTGTTTGTCCATCTAATTCTGGATGGTAAGTTGTGCTAAAATTCAAATTTTTTCCAAATCCATTAAATAATCCTTTCCAAAAATTTGAGGTAGATTTTGGATCTCTGTCAGTCAAAATTTTCTTGGGTATGCCATGTAATCTAGCAATTTCCCCCATATAAACATCAGCAATGTTGGCTGCCTTGTGAATGAGCTTAACTGGAATAAAACGGGCAGCTTTAGTAAGCTTATCCACCACTACCATGATAGAATCATGTTGCTTGTTTGTTCTTGGCAGTTTGGTGATGAAATCCATTGTTACAACTTCCCATTTCCACTCAGGAATGGGTAATGGTTGTAGAAAACCAGCTAGATGTCTATGCTCATCTTTTACCTTTTGACATTCCAAACATTTGGCAATTAAATCAACAACTTATTTCTTCATGCCTGGCCAATAATATTGGCTCTTGACAATTGCAATAGTTTTCTGATAACCTTGGTGTCCAACATAAGGTACATTATGCATTTCTCCCAATATCAAATTTTTCAATTCCTGGGAATTTTGTACATAAATTATGCCCTTGTACATGAGAATTTCATCATTATCTAGCTTGTATTCTTCAATTTTCTACTGCAAATTACATCGTTGTAACTTTGCCACTAATTCTTTGTATTGCAAATCTAATTTGGAAGCCTCTATAATTTTGTCTTTCAAATCTGATTGGTACATGCTAATGGTTGTAGTGTGCATTTCATGCACTCTTCTGTTGAGTGCATCAGCCACTTTGTTCTCTTTCCCCTTGATATGTTTTATATCAAAATCATATTCACTTAGAAATTCTAACCATCTGCTTTGCCTAGCATTTAAAGTTGGTTGATCAAATAAATATTTCATACCATTATGGTCTGTCCTCAACTCAAACCTTTTCCCCATGAGGTAGAGTCTCCATTTCCTCAAGGCATGTACTATGGATGCAACTCCAAATCATGAGTGGCATAGTGTCTTTCATGCTCCTTCAACTTTCTTGATTCATAACATTTTGACTGAGGAATCCACCAAGTCCTTCTTTACATTCATTTGTGCATACAATGAAGTCTGCATTTGGGTGTGCAGTCATTGGTATTGGAGAACTTGTTAATAATTGTTTAAAGTGTTGGAAACTCTTTTCACAATCCAATGTCCACTGAAACTTCACACCCTTATTTTGCAAGGAAGTGATTGGGTGTGCAATATTTGAGAATCCTTCAATGAATCTCCTATAGTAGCCTACAAGGCCCATGAATTATCTGACCTCTGTCACATTCTTTGGCGCTGACCATTCTCTAATGGCTTATATCTTTTCAGGATCCATTGTTATCCCATCCTTTGAAATGATATGTCCCAAATAATGAATTTGTTTTTGATAAAATGAGCACTTGCTCAATTTGGAATACAACTGATGCTCCCTTAATACTTGCAACACCGTACTCAAATGATGCTCATGCTCTTCTTTTGACCTGGAATATACAAGGATGTCATCCAAAAAGATAATGACAAACTTGTCTAAATATTCTCGGAAAACACCATTCATTAAGCACATGAAAAGCTGGTGCATTTGACAACCCAAATGGCACCACTGTGAACTCATAATGACCATACCTTGTCCTAAAGGTAGTCTTGTTGATATATTCCTCTTTAATCCTTACTTGATGGTATCCTGACCTAAGATCTATCTTTGAAACTATCTTTGCATCCTTCAATTGATCAAAGAGATCATCAATCCTTGGTAGAGGATACTTGTTCTTTACATTCACTTTATTCAACTTTCTGAAATCAATGCACAATCTTAATTTCCCATGTTTATTCTTCACGAATAAGATTGGGGCACCCCAAGGTGACACACTTGGGCATGTATACCCCTTCTTCAGAAGTTCTTCAAGCTGCATTTGCAACTCTTTCAGCTCTGGTGTACTCATTCTATAAGGAGTATTTGACACTGGAGTTGCTCCAGGCAATAAATTTATAGAGAAATCAATATCTCTCTTTGGGGGTAGTCCTAGTACCTCCTTGAACACATCTTCAAACTCTTTTAGGACTGCATGATCTTCCAAATTTGACACCGTATCTTTAGGTGTCTCTTCCATATGAGATGCAAATATTTGACACCCTTTTTTGTAACATTTCTTCAGCTGTAATGATGAAATTTCTCTAATGGTTACTTCCCTAGGAATTCCCTGCACTCTCCTTAGGTTCCCTTCTTCATCCAACCAAGTAAATGTCTTGTTATGACAGTCTAGGATATCATGATGTTGATCCAACCAATCCATCCCAATTAGACAGTCATAGGAACCTAAAGGCAAAATGTTCAAATCTTCCCTGGTGTTCAGTCCATTCATGTCCATAAGAAATGACTTAACCATCTCGTTAACTTTTCTTTTGGCTCCGGTAGCCAGCTGCACCAACCAATATTTTACATGCTTTCTTCTTGGAAAATGCAAACTTTCCACCATATTAGGATCTATATAACTATGAATAGCTCCTGAATCAATTAAAATAGCAATGGTTTGGTTGTTGATCATACCTTCCACTTCAATCATATGTGATTGATACTCTTCTTGCTTATTGTCCAGGGCTTCATAGATCCTTGGTACATTTATTCTAATGTCCTTCATTGTTTCAGCTTGTTGTACATTGTGAACAGTCCTCACTTTTTCACCTTTGTGGGGACAATCTCTTAACATATGATCTCCTTTACAACCCCAACATTGAATAGGTGATTGCCTAGGCCTTTGACCCCCTATCTCAATTGTTCTGGGTTCTCTAGAAGTTGGTTGTCCCTGAGTATTATTTCTGAAGAATGGTGGCTTATTTCCCTTTTTCCTCTGATCCATCTTGAATTTCTTTTTGTCTTCCCAAGATTTTTAAAAAGTTGGCCTTGATTTTAGTTGTTCATATAGGCATTTAGCTCGCCTTATGGTCTCTTCCAAAGTCTTGGGATCATCATATTATATTTTTTCACTGATGAATAATGGAAATCCACTCAAATACCTATGAATCTTAACTATCTCATCCTTGATGAAAGAAATATACTTCAGCAGTTCTAAAAACCTTCTTTCATATTCATCTATGGTCATACTCTCGAGTTTGAGTTCAAAGAACTCTTTCATTTTCTTATCATAGTATCTCTTAGTCAAGTATTTCTTCTTAAAATACTTCTTGAATTTCCTCCAAGTAACACTTTTCTTTTTAATGTGTTGCACTTGCACAAGCTGATCCTACCACATGGATGCCTTTCCCTTGAGTTTATAGATGGAAATTCTACCTTTTGCATGAGGAGAATAATTATGCAATTGAAAATCCTTTCTCATGCCCAGCAGCCATGTCTCTGCATCTTCATCCTTCTTGTGCTCACCATCAAATGTAGGACGTTTGATTTTTTAATTTCTCCTCGTAGCTCATCCACCCCAGACCTCTTATGCTTTCTGACAAGGGATGGACTTGAGATGTTGTGTGCTCCCTTATTGGAATTCCTCGTGGAGTGATTATGATGTCTACTAACACTTTTTGGTCTTCTTTTCTCATCAAGAGACTTGTGACTTCCTGATTTTCTTGAGCCACTCTCCTTATCCAATTTATTTTCTATTATGCTCAAGCTCTGCATTAACTTCAAGTTGAAGTCCTCTTGTTACTCCTTCTCTCTCATAAGCCTTTCATTATCATATTTATGGATTTGGATATCTCTTTGCAAATTTTTAATGGTCTCTACCATATTCACATTTTCATCTGTTCCTTCTCCATGTCCATTGGAGTTTGTTCCTTCAATGTGTTATCACTCCAGAAAACTCTCCTAGGCTATAAGTCGGAGATGCCTAGTAACTAACTCTTTTTGGGAAATATCTTCTTAATAATTGATGTGGTTTTTGGATCAAGATGAATATCTAGGGACTGGGGACTGGACTGTGTGTTTAAGACTGTCTAGAGATATCAAATATCACAAGGCCTTCTAGAAATGCAATCAGACAAGGTTTGATTAAATGGAAGAGAGGATAGCTATTGAACCAGATTATACTCATATAAAACAAGCACAATGGGTTTAAGAACTAAGGAAATAACTTATGATTCTTAACTTAATCAATCAATTAGTGAGATGACAGTCACATGTAGATTGTATAAGAACCAATAAAGAAATCATTCACTCATAAGATATCAGAGAACAGAAAAGAAAAAGTCTGACAACACAACTGAAGGAAGCTTGCAATGTTTCATATATTAAGAATAAGTCTCTCTTACAGTAGCAGCATGTAGAACCCAAAATCGAACCCTTGGTTTATCTTCTATACTAATCTTTATAGCATTACAAAGTAGTTCTGGGATCCTAAAAACAAGGATCAGATATACTAAAAATAGTAACTCAAAATTTAGTTTCAAAAGAAGTGGGATGCTTCCTCAAAATGAGGCCAATCCCAGATTTCTCTCTGTTGATGGTTGGTGTAGTGTAGAACAGCCTCCCAAGGCTAAATGATAACTTTCAAATAGAGACCAAGTCGAATTTGTTGATGTGGCAAGG
>JASDQU011249197.1:12592-22980 GCA_032191745.1 Picea mariana
TTTGTTTTCTATGAAGGAAAGTAAGTTATTGTGACACATTGAATCAACAAAAGGGGTAAGAATTGATCCAAACAGAGTAGAGGCCATCCAGACTTTATCTCTTCCTAGATCCAAGAAAGAAGTTCAGTCTTTCTTGGGTAAAATCAATTTTCTGAGAAGGTTCATCTCTAACTTTACTGAATTGGTTAAGTACACTACATCCATGCTTAGGAAAGGAAATGAGGTGAAATGGAATGTTGAGGCTTGGAATTATTTTGACAAAATCAAACAGGCCTTAAATGAAGCACATGTGCTTATCAGCCCTAATTATTCCAAGGAATTTTTTATATTCTCCTTTGCCTCATATGACACATTGGTTGTTCTCTTACTGCGGAAAAATACAGAGGGGTTAGAGCAGCCCATCTCCTCTTTTAGTAGAGAATTAAGGGATGTAGAGATGAGGTATGATATCATGGAAAAGAAAGCTTACTCTTTGGTTAAAGCCCTCAAGGCTTTCAAAGTATACATTTTGCATTCCAAGATTGTTGCCTATGTTCCGTCAGCCTCTGTGAAAGAGATACTTATCCAGCCTAACATAGATGGGAAGAGGAGCAAATGGATTGCCAAAATCTTGGAATTTGACCTTGAAATGAAGCCCACTAAACTAGTGAAAGGTCAAGGTTTAGCTAGGTTGTTGGTTCAATCAAATTGCAAAGCACTAGGGGTTAATTTCATGAACATAAACTCAGAAAATCAGCAAGTTGATTTTGCTGACAAAATCTCTCATATCAACCCCAACTTGGCAGAATGCACTTGGTTTAAAGACATCATATATTTTCTGCAAAATTTGCAGCCTCCTAATGGTTTGGAAAAGAACAAGGTAAGAGCTTTGAAGCTTAAATAAATCATATATTGTCTCATTGATCACATATTGTATTGGAAATATCCTCTAGGGGTTCTTTTGAGATTTTTAGATCCACATGAGGCCCAAAAGGCCATGACTGATTTTCATGACAGCTTGTGTGGGGGGCATAATTTTTGGAGAACAACAACCTATAAGATCCTTAGAGCTAGGTATTTTTGGCCTATCCTTTTTACTGATGTTTGTGAAAATATTAGATCTTGTGTCAAATGCCAAAAGTTTTCTGGAAAGCAACAACTCAAATCTTTTCCTTTGAAGCCTGTGGTGGTTTCTGGACCTTTTCAGTAGTGGGGTATCGACTTCATTGGAGAAATACATCCAGCTTCAAGTGGTCAACATAGGTGGATTTTGACTGCCACTGATTATTTCACCAAGTGGATAGAAGCCATTCCTACAAGGAGTGCCTCTCACAAGGTAATCATTAGTTTTCTTGAGGATATCATGTCAAGATTTGGTTGTCCAAGCAAGATTGTTACTGACAATGTTGCCTCTTTTAAATTTGAACCATTGATCAAGTTTTGTGAACAGTATGGGATTACATTATTCCATTCTACTCCTTATTACCCCCAAGGAAATGGTTTGGCTGAGTCTTCTAAAAATATCCTCATAAATATCATCAAGAAGTTGTTAGAAGACAACAAGAAAGCATGGGACTCAAAGCTGAAATTTTCCTTATGGGATGATAGAGTTACAACAAAGAGGTCACTTGGTATTTCCCCTTTTCATCTTTTATATGGGATTGAAGCTATATTTCTTACTCAGCTTGCCTTACCTTTGGCAAAGTTCCTCTACAAATACCAAGGAGAACCTGATGATATGGTCAGGAGGATATAACAACTGGTAGAAGTACATCAGACTAGGGAGAAACTCCTTGACAAAGAACAGGACCATCAGCAGAACATCAAGCAAGCCTTTGATAGGAAGGTAAGTAAAAAAGATTTCCATATGGCATATCTAGTGCTCAAGTGGGATGCACCCAAGCAAGAAAAAGTCAAACATGGTAAATTCGAAGCCTTGTGGATTGGTCCTTTCAAGATTTATGAGGTATTTTCAAATAATACTTATAAATTGAAGAACTTGGAGGATTTTTTGGTGGCCCTGTCAATGGGCACTTTCTGAAGAAGTATTTTTCTTAAGCCATGAGTGGATTTCCATTCATTGTAAATATCACTTTTTCTTTTTCATTTTTGTTTGAATAAATGAACCCATAGCCCTAGGATAAGACATTGAAGTTGCTTGTTCTTGGCATCTCACAGGGAGCATGCCATCCCTTGTGGAGCCAATGTTATCACATGAAGTTGTCATGGGTCAAATTTATCCTTAGGTTTTAATTTTTATCCATTATTCTTTTTAAGTTTTTTTTTTTATTTTCTCCTTATGGTTTTCTTAGGATAACTTAAAAAATGAAATGTTGGAACATGGCTCACATATTTGACCCACACCTATGGTTTATATCCTTGGTTCATTTTATGGTTTAGACCCTTGACTCATCACATGATTTGAAAACTTTTGCCATCATCCCCATGACACCACAAGCCTGGCAGGTCACTCCATCCTTTCATACTATTGAACCTCTCCACTCTGTCACTTTACCCGTTAGGGAGTCAAATAAAATATTTTCAAGTACGTTGCCAACTCACTAGTTGTTTTTGTAGCGCATCTTTTGTACACTCTTCATCTTTACCATCATTTGCGATTATGAAGCTGATGTCATGCCTTTTCATTGTTTTCAACATCCTTGTCTTCAAAAGGAATAATTGTGATTTGGTCATTAATGAATTCTAACTGTTTATCAAGATTTGAAATCTTGCTCCTAGCTCGGCGCTGCAGAAACTACTAGTCCGGACATCACTGCAGATTATGCTACAGACCAGCTGATCGAGGTGGATTGGAGACTGAGGTGGTTAAAAACAACTTCATGCTTCAGAATATCATTAATAATCAAACTACGGTGTCCAGGTACTTCTTGAGCCATTTGAGCTCTGTGGTTTCCTCCACCTACCATCCCTAGTGCTGCAAATTGTGGTTTCCTCCACCTACCATCCCCTTTACCTTTTATGTCACATATTTCTTAGCCATTTGCATATTGTCATCTTCCTCCACTGAAATTGAATCATTCGATATCAGAGCTATTGTGCTTATTTATCCCTTGGCTCTTGTTGTCTATACTATGCTACAGAAACCACTACAAAACTGTGGTATGGATCCCCTGTTCCAGCACTGCAAATTTTGTTTCAACGCAGCGTCATCATCTATGCTCACATATCTAGAATTGGTTCTTTTCCTTCATGGTGTAATCCTATAATTTCATCTCAAAGTCTATTTGTAGTGAATAGTTTAGAAGCCTTTACCTTTAGAATGACGATGACCCTATATAGTGGCTCTATATTAGCCTAAAACTTGACAGTGCATCCTCCTCGCATATCATTTCCCAGAGGAATTTTTTCCCCCTTTTTAAGCCATCAAACCATTCTCTTATTAGTTCAGAATTCAATTTGAGGAAAGCCCTGAAAGACCAAATAAGGACCACCTTTCAAAAACTTAAAGACTTTTGTCTTTGTTTGGTTTCCTATACCTCTCATAACATTACAAGGTTTGATCTCCTACTTCTGTCAACGGATACATCTCAACAGAAGAAATATCACAAGGGTGGGAGTGTAGTCAAGACTGATCCTTCTGACATGCACCTATTTTATGTTGAACCTATGATCAAGAAGGTCTTCCAAAGGGTTGGTTGCCTATATTTCTATCAAAATATGTAGAGGGGACACCCTGAGGTAGCCAAGAAAATTTCTTTAAACTTTGATGGCACCAAGACCAAGGTAGGAACCCTTGAGTTGGAGGTATTTGAGGCCACCATTTAAGCAGCCACTAAGATACCCAACACTGGTGAAAGGTGGATCAAATCTATGACTCTCAATGCAACCTTTTATAAATATTTCATAAATCCAGATCATGAAAAATATAATTTGTCCAAGGGAGTGCCTAGGAGCCACTTGGTTGAGGGTTTTGAAAAAATGTTGAAAGTCCTCCAGAGGTATTTTACATGTGAGGGTATATTCAACATGATAGACCAGTTTCACATTAGGATTTTTCTACACTTCACAGGAAAGGATTTGATCAACATCCCTTTCTATATGTTTAGAAGTATGGGAAAAATGGCTGACAGGGTCCAAGTCCAAGGCTATGGACACCAGTGTTTTCCACTCAGGGCTGATTAGGATGCTTGTAATGGAAGAATTGAATAAAATAAACCTCACTTGGGAACAATTCATTGTCTATTCTAATCTACAACTAGATGTAGCCCCTACCCCTCAATCCAGGGTGCAGAGCCCTTTTCCAGCTAGTAGTGTTTCCCAAGCAGAAATAAGCAAAAAGAGGAAGGGAAAACACATTGCCCGAGACAAAGAAGTTCCTAAGGAAGTTGAAGAAGAAGAGAGGGAATCCCATCACTCCCCACAAAGGGAACTTTCACCTCATCCTACACCTGAACTAGAGGAATTTCCCTCATCATCCAAAACTACAGCCAAAAAGGGAAGAAAATTGCATTTTCCTTCACCTACTACAGCAGCTGAGACAAGAGTTAGGAGGCCTTTCACCAGATCATCATCCCATAATCATAATCAAGGAAGATGTTGAAACAGAAATCATAATCAAAGCTTTTGTCCAAAATAAAGATAAGGGTAAAGGTGACATTGTTGGGAAGCCTATTGAGGTCATGACCAAAGCTTCTGTTCATAAGAAAGACAAAGGTAAGGGTGAAACTATTGAGAAGCCTGTTGAATTTATAAACATCACCACTCCCCCTGATAATCCCACCTTTAAGAGATTGATCAGACAACTCAGGGATGCAAGGAAGGAAACTGTCCATTTGAAGGGAGAAAGATTGACTGAGAGGAGGAAGATGAGTGAACTCGGGGACATGTATAATGAGACCCTTGATCTGGCTAGGTTTACAGCAAGAAGATTATTTCCCCTCCATAGGCAACTTCAGACTTTGTACAGGCATAACAGAAGCATACAATCCCAGAATAGAAAACTTAAAGAAGAGTTGCAGCCCTTCAAGGATGATCTAGCCCAGAGGAATCTCAATGTACTAGCCCAAGATGCAACAGAGATAATTTCCCCTACAACAGAGAGAATTTCCCCTACAACAGAGAGAAGTTCTCCTGCAACAAGGGAAGTGTCAGATTGAGAATATAAAATGGATAGGATGAAAAACCCATTTTTGATGATGATTTTTTGCAGCTTGAAGTTTTGAGGGTAGTATTATAATTTCACCTACTCGAGGCATCTACAGGATTATAATCCTTCTTCTAAGATTTTTTGGTTTTTTTGAAGTTCATTGCATGACACAAAAAAACACAGAGCATTTTGTAGTGTTGGGCGCTACAGAATCATCCACACATACATGATTGCAGATTCATTACCGAAAGCATTGTGGAATCACCTATCCAGACATAAAGTGGCAGTTTCCTACGAAAATTTGTTGCTAAACATTTTTACAGGTGGGCGCTACAAAATATGCTACTGAATGCACTACAGAATATGTTTCATGACAATTTTACATAGGAAGGTGCTATGGAATCTGCTACCAGTTGCGCTATGAAAATTTTCTACGAACTGGTTGTTACAATCAGCAGTTTTGAATGCGCTGCCTCTTCTTAGATTTGATGATTTGGAGGGAACCAATGATCACCAGGGGGCGGATGGAGCTTAGCAAAAAGGCTTGGAGGGAACATAGCATTGGTGGAGATGCGCCCAAGAAACAACAAATCATGTCATTATTATCTTGTTAGATTTGTTGCCAACATGATCCATGTTTCTAGCAGTCTGTTAATTCCACTTGTGCAGATGTTAGATTAGCAGTTTTTTGTGGAGAATCCTAGGATAGAAAGGCCAGCTCGCATCTCAAGTTTTTTTTTTATTGTTTAGACTATAAGCACATCAATAGAATGTTATGTTGAGGTTTGAATGGTTGAGAAGAGCTCCCTATTGTAATATTTCGACTAGACAAAGCCATACTCTAGTTTATGTATGAGATCTGAGATATTTTGTTTAATAGAATTCAACCTCTTTTCATTATCTTGATTCTTCTTACACTGAATTCTCATTATTGGATGATCCTTAAGATATTTTATAGTTGTGTTACAATGGATGTTTGATTATGATGTTGTTGTAAATGTTTTCAGTGTTTTAAAGTTTAGTTCAAGAGGTTCTTGTGACTGATCTTTTTCTTCACCTAGTTGCTAGAATGTTTGATGCTTATAGCAGACCTATTCATCTTCCTCACCAAGTCTTCCATATAATCACATTTATCTTTAAACCATTAACCGAATTTAATCAAAACCTCATTTGCTTATGCATACTAGCCTATATTTTTTGTGTTAAAACATTGCTATGTTGAGTTTTGTCCATTTGACCTTCTATCATAAATATACATTTACAAACCTATTTGATGGGTGTCGAGATTATCCTCTTGCAATTTGAGGGTCACTCTCAGTGCCAACACGATGCATAAAAATTATTCTGCTATATTTTCATCTTCAACTATTCAAACTTTGCTCTAAGAACTTGAAGTTTTGCTTCTTTAACTTTAGCATCTCCTTCATAGATAGCCTTTAATTTTTCCCGCATATGTTTGGTAGATTCATAATGTATGATTTTGGTAAATATATATGAAGTCAAACCATTATCAATAGAGCACCTATCCTTTGAACCATTTTCTTCAAGTTTATTTCCATCTTTATTTGTCGAGGGAGTAGTTGGTGCTTCGTATCCATATACTACTACTCGCCAAACATCATACCCTTGTGCTTCTATATGTGTTTGCATTCTTCTGCTCCATAAGCCATAGTTCTCACAATCAAATAGTGGTACCCAAATTCTGGCATAATCCATGATCTCCTTCTAGTGGTTAAACTGCTTCTTGAGGACCTTCTCTGATACCAATTGTTAGATTATTGAGAGGGGGAGTGAATCAGTAATGAGAAATTACAACACTTTTAACCACAATATATATTCTTTAACTTTACCAATAGTGTTCAGAAATATATCATCAATCTATCATCTATGAATTCATCCAATAAATATATCATAAGAATGTAAACATAAGCAGCATCACATCAAGAACACAGTACACCAATATATATGTGGAAACCCAAATGGGAGAAAACCAAGGAATGTTTTCTTATATATATCAAGAATTCATTCATAGGAAGTACCAACTTCCAAATTCTCCAGTTGCAACTACAAGGAGTCTCCAACCTCCTATTCTCAGGCTCCAACCATATTCTCAACATCAACAACACATGCCTATACCAAGCATGCAACAAGATCACCAATATACCATCACAAGATATGTTCATGTACCATACCATGTACCAAACCTGTACCATGCAACAATCATGCATCAACTTGTACCACAACATGTACCATAAACCATGTACCAAACATGTACATAAACTATGTATATCAACACCATACCATGTAACAACCATGTACATCAACACCATATCATGTATCAACCATGTACATCAACCAACACCATATACCATGTACCATGAACTGTGCATCAACCATATGCCAAGAATATGTACCAAGCATGTATATATATCACCAACAAGCGCCTCATACATATACCAAAATGTATCTCAAACAATGTTCCCAATATCCAACATGCTCCTCAAACCATGTGCCTCAGCCATATACCATATCACTCATGATATGTCTCAATCCTTCCATACACCATAACATCATCAACATGTAACCCACAAAACATGCATATAAACATAAATGTAGATTTGTAACAGACCTATTGTATGTGATCACAAACCTACAAACCATCATCAACTTCAGCAACAAGAGAATACCATCTTCATCAAACTTTACCTTAGTCTCACGGGACTAGTTTTTGGATTAGTCACAAACACTAATTTCGACCATTATAAATCTGTACCTGTAATGAATAAAGGTCTGAAAATTGTACCCAATATTATTCAGTATCTTTTCTGAAATTCCTCCAAGTTTAACTGCTTGGAACATCCCAAAAAAGGAGTTATAGCAAAAATGGTAGACCTTGCTGAATTTTGGCATATTCTAGAGAGCGACCTTGTAGAGAATTCCACGCGTGGAATATTTAATATATTTATCTGAAAATAATACCCAACATAATAAAGACCGTAACCTATCCAATTCAGTTTGTCTCACTGAAATTGGATATTCTATGAATAAGTTATGACTGTTTTACCGGGAACACCAGTTTGAGACTAGTTCCAGGACTGACCAAAAACCCTATCTTCCACAAAGTGTATCTCCCAAAATATAACGAACCAGAAACTGAAATTTCTACCAAAGGTACCTTGATATGTCTTCTCAATATCCTAGAGGTTTCCCTATATTAATTGTTCTAGAAAACAATTTATAGAAAAAATGGTAAGATGACCTGTGAATAACATACATTAGAACACATCCTCACAAGACTTCATCCTCCCTTGGAATTTCAACCTTCTTTTATTCATCTTCCCTCTGAAAAAATACTTAGATATCCTTAGTTACCTCAGATAAGAATCACTTGATCAATTAGATATATATTCAATTAACTTGTGTGTATATGTAATGTACTTATGAGAGACTTCTTGAGGTGTATTTATACTTTTTCTAAGTAACCTCTTTCCTTAACTTTGGGACCACTTTCCTTAACTTTAGGGACTCTTGAACACTTTGGACCAATTTCCTTAACTTTAGGGCTTATTGAACTTTCTTTTTACAACCACTTTACCCTTTCATTCATTCACTTGTAACCAACTAGGGGCTTCTTGACCATTCTTTGGGAATTCCATATTCACAAGGCCATAACTCCTCAACCATGAGGATCCACGTGGTTTACCACCTATCACCAGAAATAGCATGACATGTACTATCTATATATTATAGTATTACCTGCAATTTCACTTTCCTTCATGTTATTATTCCTCCATAAATGTTGGGTCCTATAACCACAAATCTGGGGCTACATATAGACTACATCAAATGTACCCAACGGACTCATCATCAATCATGATCATACAAATGTCAATCAACTATCCAACATCTCTAGACCTCTACAAGGGTTGAAATCAATCTCCAAGATCACTCTCCAAGGGTTGACATCAATGACAACCAATTATCCAAACCATATGTCCATCACTCTAAACCAATTGTCCAACAATAAGATATTCTTTTTTCTAGTTTTAAAGTAACATGTCAAACTCCTTATTAGCAGTTGAGACAATTCTCTATGTCAAGGTTTTAAAACTTGAGAAGATAAGGAATTATTTTTTAAAGAGAAGAATTATTTAGTGATATGGTCTCCTAATAAAGAGATGAACAGTCTATCTAAGAGACAATGTTTTATTTTATTTATTTTGGTCATCCTTAATGACTAATCATTCTGCATAACTGCATATTTCAGACCAAAATTTATTTAATATTATTTAATTAGAAATCTTTCTAAAAGAAAAAAAAAATTTAAAGAAAAATCAAAGAAAATTGGTTATATATAATGAACGGAATTTAACAAAAAATTTAAAACTAAATGAAATTTTTCTGGAACCACCCATTCACAGGAAATTCCATCAAATCGCATTCCAAGTTTTGAAGGGAGAATAAAAAATTTCCCTCGACTATAGCAATTTTGTAAGGCCCAAGCCATAAATGATCGAACTTTCCATGTTTGCGTGGGTTTTATCTCATGTTGTCCCATTTGAGCACTAAGTCACCAGGGATAAAATTTCTTTGTTTTTCTCTTCTATCAAAGATGCATTTCATCTTATCTTGGTATTCCTGAAATTTTTCATCAACTTGTTTCCTGGTTTTTCGTACTTCAATCAACTGGTTCATTCTTCTCGTTAGGTCATTAGGTTCCTCTTCACTATTCTGCAGCAGTTTCAACACAGGAAGACCAAGGTTAATAGGAAGTATAACATCAATGTCATAAATTAATTGGAAAGGAGAGATACATGTAGACCTTTTAGTGTTGATTTTGTTAGCCCAGAGTGCAAATTTAAAATGAGAGTGTCAATCCCTTTTGTTATATGTTAACACTTTCTTAATGACTCTCATTAGACTCTTATTTGATGATTCAACTAATCCATTACCTTGAGGATAATAGATAGTGGAATAACCAAGGATAATATTATATTTCTGACAAAATTCTATCATTGTAAGGGATTTAAATGCTTGAGCATTGTCAATTATGGTTTTACTAGGGAACCCAAACCTAACAAGAATATTTTCCTCAAGGAATTTGATCACAACTGCATCAGTGGAAAATTTGGTTGGAATTTATTCCACCCATTTATAAAAGTAATTTGTTACAGTTAAGATCCATCTGTGTTATGCAGTAGAAGAAGGATGAATCTCACCTATGAATTATAAGCCCCATTGTTGGAAAGGAGCTTCAACTTTTTATTGGTACCAATGGAAAGGAAGGAAAAAAAAAAAATTA
>JASDQU011249197.1:31273-46702 GCA_032191745.1 Picea mariana
GAATGAGCGTAGTTTTCACATCTCTTCTCAGAGATAAGCCATCACCTTTCGAGCAAGCTTGTTTTCCATTGCATTTTACAGCTTGAACTTATTTCCTTATTGAATAAAAATCTAGTTTTACTATATCTCTGTTATTTTGTGTTAAGCATATTTTAATAATCTATATTCATTTCATTCTTATCATAAAATATGGATCAGCCAGGTGCTACGAAAAGATAAAACAAAGCCTTAATTGATCTTCAACAGAGCTCGGATGGTTCAAGAAGTACCTGGACACCGTAGTTTGATTGTTAATGATATTCCAAAGCATGAAGTTGTTTGCAACCACCCTAGTCTCAAATTCACCTCGATCAGCTAGTCTGTAGCATAACCCACAGCGTTGTCTGGACAAGTAGTTTCTGCAACGCAAGCTAGGAGTAGGATTTCAAATTTTGATAAACAGTTAGAATTCATTAATGACCAAATCACAATTATTCCTTTTGAAGACAAGGATGTTGAAAACAATGAAAAGGCATGACATCATATTCATAATCGCAAATTATGGTAAAGAGGGAGAGTGTACAAAATATGCGCTACGAAAACAACCAGTGAGTTGGCAGTGTACTTGAAAAGATTTGATTTGACTCCCTAACGAGTAAAGGGACATAGTGGAGAGGTTCAATAGTATGAATGGATCGAGTGACCTGTCAAGCTTGTGGTGTCATGGGGCTGATGGTGAAATCTATCAAATCATGTGATGAGTTAAGGGTGTAAACCATAAAATGAACCAAGGATATAAACCATAGGTGTGGGACAAATATGTGAGCCAAGTTCCAACCTTTCATTTATTTAAGTTATCCTAAGAAAATTGTAAGGAGAAAATAAAAAAAACAAACTTAAAAAGACTAATGGATAAAAATTAAAACCTAAGGAGAAATTTTACCAATTACAACTTCATGTGATAACCCATCGATGAAATATTAAATGACACCAAGGGCTTGGGAGAAGAGATAAAGGAATCAGTTGTTGTCAGAAAGGAATTATGGTCTCTACCAATGAGGTTTGATCCAAAGATATATACTTTAGAAGAAAGAGTGGATCTAGATACAATGACCATGGATGAGTTGTATGGGACACTTATAGCCTATGAAATGAGAAAAGAACATGACAATCCAGTCACAAGGGAAGCATCATTCAAGGCATCTAAGAAGTCAAAGAACAGGAACAAGAAAGAGCCAAAGCCAGCTCTCAAACAAGAGCCAAAGTCAAATTCCAACAACAACAATGAGTCAGAATATGATGAAGAATTATCCAACTTCATCAGAAAGTTAAAAACAAGATCTGGAAAGTACAAAGGTAAGATTCCATTGATTTTCTTTAATTGTGACGGTATTGGTCATTTTGCTAAAAAACTGTCCCTACAAGAAAAAGAAAAGAAATGAAGAAGATGAACCAAAGAGAAAACAAAAAGGCAAGAGAAGAAAAAATAAGTTTTATAAGAAAAGTCTTTGCACCAAACAAGATATCTCCTCGTCAGATGAAGATGAATACAACAACAGTGACACATAAAGGGTGTTGTTTATGGAAATAGAAGATTCCAATGAAGAAATATCCAAAGAAGAAGTCGAAGAGGCAGAGGTTGATTTCAGAGAACAATTGATGAGTGCCATAGAAGTTATAATAAGAGAAAAGAAACTAAAAAATTCACTCCAAGCAAAATGAAAGAAGAAAGAAGAATCTCAAAACTCCAAAGAAGTCAAGAAAGAGACTACAAAGCTGAAATTTCAGGCAGAATAAGACAATAAAATAAAAGGAACACTCAGAGAGAAGTTGGAAGAAAAGGACATAACCATTGAACACTTAGAGGTAGAAGTTGTCACTTTAAAGAAAGATCTTCAGAAGATGGATATGAAGCATAACAACACAAATATATTAGAAGACAACATAATTAGCAGTCAAAGGCCTTATCATGACAAATTTGGACTAGGATACAACCAGATATAGACAGATAAAGGCTCAAGCTCAAAATAAATGGAACAAGAAGTAAATCCTAGAAGTTATGCAGATACCGTCAGAGGTTTCTCTAAGAAATAAGAAGACATGGAGGTTCAAGAATATGACTAAAATGATATTGCACCATCTAGAAGATTCATAAATCATTACCATCCATGGATAGAAAGAACCCAAGATGAAGAAGTATTCAGAAAGGAAACACCAATAAGAAGAGTTTTCTCTCCCAGGTATCAAACTTTATTTCTGGGTTCGTGATATTATTTTACTAAATTTGGACAAAAGGTTACATATTGTAGGGCTTATGGAATAAATTTTCAAGCAATAAATGCTTATGTGGCCCCTCATAACATTGAGTGTTACAAATTCCACAACTATGGTCATATAGCTCGGAATTGTAGAAGCATGGCAATGCTATACATGAAGAAAGAAATAGATATCGGATACACTAAGATTTGGAAAAGAAAAGAACAAGAAAAAGAGAAAGTGAAAGAAGAACAAGTGAATAAAGATCAGGTCCCACAGAACACAGGATTTGTAGTAGTACCAGAAAGAAAAGAAGAAAAGGTTCAAGAGATTGTACTTTCAAGAATTGTAGTGCAAGATCAATCCACAAATAGAAAGGAAGAAGTCATAGTTCAGAGAGATGATGAGTCCATAGATGAATATGACTCCACATCAGAGAAGGTATTCTTATGAGCCATTCGACTTGGAGACTCCCAACAAATATGACTAATGAACAGGGGGAGTCTATGCAGTAGCTGAGATAGATCAAAGATCCATCCTTTGTGCAACGCACAGTGTTTTAGGAGAAAAATTTAGAGCATTCAGAGAGCAGAAGTACATAATGACATATTGATTGACTGAGAAAGTAGTATTCCCACATAGGTGTCAGTTGGAAGTTACACAGGCATAATATTATGATTGTATTCAGGTAGAGATATCTTTAGTACAGATTGTTCCATACATGCATATTTTGATGAGCATATAGATCATATCAATATACATATTTGATTTAGAGTAGTCTTTGTACAGTGACAGATGGGTCAGGATTGTGGAAAGTTGAATAGCAGAGTTATAGATAGTTTGTGACATATGGTCAGAGATTGATTAAGAGATTCATAGATCAGTTCAGAGATTGGTTCAAAGATTGCTTTAGAGATTCATAGATTGGATCAGAGATCAACTCATAGACTGTTGGATGATTATGATAAAGTAATATTTGAATGCTTTAACTTTGAATGCTTTTTATATATGTTGTGAATTACATGAGGAAGCACCAATGGACAATGAACATCACTTGAAGAGAGGAAAGGAAACATTTCATAGGTATATCTAAATATTACAAGAAGGAAAATCATCAGACAGAGAGAAATGAAGATTAGTAGCATGCAGACATGGGGAGACATACCCACAGGGGGAGTTACTCCTTTTCCCATGGTTAGTTTAAGAAGGTACAATATCAAGAGGAGACATATCGACATGGGGAGTTAATCCTTTTTCAAATTGCGAGAGAAAGAAAGTCATGACGATGGAGAGATAGAGAGAGTCCAGTAAGGGGGAGAAACCCCAAAGGGGGAGAGATACCCAAATATATACCCTTTTCCATTGATGTCAAAGGGGGAGAGTGAGAAACATTGATGAGGAGTGATGGTCACAAAGAGAGTTTGAGCATGTGTGTTTCCATCAATGTTGGTGTTTCCATCAATTCCAAAGGGGGATATTGTTGGACAATTGGTTTAGAGTGATGGATAGATAGTTTGGACAGTTGGTTGTCATTGATGTCAACCCTTCCAGAGTGATATTGGAGATTGATGTCAACCCTTAGAGATTGATTTCAACCCTTGTAGAGGTCCATATATGTAGGATAGTTTATTGACATTTGTATGCTCGTGATTGATGATGAGTTCATTGGGTACATCTGGTGTAGTCTATATGTAGCCCCAGAGGTGTGGTTATGGGACCCAGATTTTATTGAGGAATAACAACGTGAAGGAAAGTGAAATTGCAGGTAAGACTATAATATATGGATAGTACATGTCATTCCATTTCTGGTGATAGGTGGTACACCACGTGGATCCTCATGATTGAGGAGTTATGGCCTTGTGAATATGGAATCCCCAAAGAATGGTCAAGAAGCCCCTAGTTGGTTACAAGTCAATGAATGAAAGGGTAAAGTGGTTGTAAAAATAAAATTCAATAAGCCCTAAAGTTAAGGAAATTGGTCCCAAAGTGTTCAAGAAGCCCTAAAATTAAGGAAAGTGGTCCCAAAGTTAAGGAAAGAGGTTACTTAGAAAAAGTATAAATACACCTCAAGAAGTCTCTCATAAGTACATTACATATACACAAAATTTAATTGAATATCGTAGGCATGATATGCATATGATACTATCGTAGGCACAAGAAGGAATTGTGGGAGGCCACTATGCAGAGAAAGCGACAGATCAAATTTTTTTACATGAACGACTTTGATGGCCCACCCTTCATAAGGAATAAAAGGAGTTTTTTCATACCTGTGATATCTGTTAGTGAGTTGGGAAGCCATCCATAAGAGATTAGATGCCTTTAATACAATAATTTAAATTACAGGCTTTTGATAAATGGGCAACTAATTTGATTGGACCGATCAACCCACTAGTAAAAACGTCAGGAGCAAGATATATAATCACTACGATAGATTACTTGACTTGATGGGATAAATTAGAACCTATTAGAGATTGCAGCTCGAAGACTATTGCATGGTTCCTATATGAGAATGTTGTTACGAGGTTTGGATGTCCGAGAATCCTTCTGAGTGATCAAGGGACCCATTTTTTGAATAAAATGATTGTTGTTTTGACAAAATAATTTCATATTTATCACCAAAAGAGCACACCTTATCACCCTCATGCGAACATAATAGTGGAAGCGTTTAACAAGATCCTAGAGCATGCACTGACAAAGATATGTAATGTAAATTGAGATGTCTAGGACTTGAGTATTCCCGCAGTACTATGAGAATACCGGACCACATGTAAGAAGTTCACAGGATGGACACCATTTTGATTAGTATATGGCCAGGAAGCAGTTATGCCCATGGAGTTCATTTTGTCAAGTCTACATATTGTCGCACTCACAGAGCTCGTAGATTCTAACACATTAGATAAAAGAATGTCAAATCTAGTGGAACTAGAGGAAGATCGATTTCTCGTAGTATTTCATCAGCAAGTTCAGAAATCACGCGAAAAGGCATGGCATGATAGACGTATTAAATAGAAGAAGTTCCAGATGGGAGACCTATTTTTTTCTACGACAAAATTTTTTTGCAGCACCCTGGAAAGTTCCAAATGCACTGGTTAGGTATGTATGTCATAAGATCTGTGACAGAGGCAAGTGTTGTTCAATTGAAGAACTTAAATGAGGAAATCATAGAAGGACTGGTCAATGGTAGTTAGTTGAAACTGTATAGGGACAATCATGTTTATGTGCACTAACCTGATTGCATGGTATGTGTACCATAGTATATGTATTATATTGTATTATAGAAAAGAAAAAGAAAAGAAAAAGCAATAAAATAGCTTGAGGAAAGCCACAATAAAAATTTGAAGAGATAGGAGATCCGAAGTTTTGAATCGGTCATTGTTCAAAGGGACAAATTAGTAGAAAAAGATTTGAACAAGAAAATGTCGACGAAAGGAAGGAGAATTGAACTACGCACAGAAAGGAGAAATGAAGAGTTAGGATGAGGACCTGTGCAGAGGACGTAAAAAACATTAAAGATAAAACATAATGGCTAGATGGTGGGAATTCGTAGTCATAAATGAAAAATGATGATGATATTTTGACAGGTTGGAAAATCTAGACCACAATCTGTCAGAATATATGAATTTAATGCAGAATCTGGAAAGAATTGAATGTGAACACAATAAGATGGGATAGATAATTTTGGCACGAAGAGGAATGAAACAACTGGAAACAACCTATACAAATAGCAAAGGGGTGATGAGAAAAGGTTATTGTTGCGTGGACATTTGAAGAGAACAAAGAGATAGAGAAGAGTCGAGTGAGTCACAGATAGAGCCAAGTTGCAGAAAGTCATGGCACCACCAAAGGTAGGAGCATCCAAATTGTAGATAAAGAAACTAGGCAGTAAGCATACATCAATACATGTACAAGAAGAAACTCTGAGAGTAGTGTTATAGAATATTTTTCCACACTCCATGCATCTTTCTTTGATGGGCTTCCATTTCCCTCTACAGACTTCATTTCTCCTTTTTGTTCACACCAGAGCTAAAAATACACATTTTTTTCCATATACGTGACCTACCAGTTAGAAAACTCGCGTATACATGGGATGCTCCATTACAAACCGTGTACATCGGGTTTGGTTCTCAAAAAATAAAAAAATGTGTCGGGTTTCCATTCCATTCCATGTCATGAGATCCATGATCCTTGACCTTCCATATACTGGAAACGCTCCTTTTTGACCCTTCAATTCCATTTGGAGGCTATAAATTGAGCCATATACAAGTCTTGAAGAGATTGAATTCATCACATTGAGAGCAAAGATACTCTGGAGAAATTTCACCTCAATTGAGTCTGCATCCCTTTATCCTTGAAAGTATGAACTTCTTGTGTTCATCCCCCAAACTCTTCCTATATTGTGATGGACAACTTCATTGACTCCTACTTGTGAGATTGCCTTTGTAGAGGATTGAAGTGGTGGAGGCCCAACAGGAGGGACTTAGTTTCTCGGTTATGATATGTGTCGTTACAGAAGTTTGTCACCTATGTACTTTTGTTGATTACATTAATAGAAATACTATTTTCTCATCCAATTGATATCTTGAAAATATTTGTATTGCTTTCCATGGGCATATGTCTTATGTATGTTAATGGATTATGCTAATTTATATGCTAACATTATATATCATTTCCACATGCTTGCGTATCTTGGTTGTTGAGGACAAATTGCAGGCATAAAGATTTGGGTCACGTACTCAATGATGGTCTTCTTCGGACATCCAAATAAGGTAGGATTCTATTCTTCTCTTTTTAGAATTTCATTTATATAGAATACTTGAGATTAGACTTGATTTATGTGTGTCATTCTGTCTGTTGTGGTTTTCCCCTAGCCATAGAGATATTTTCCTCATAATAAGCAGAGGTGTTAGATCCAATCAACTTTCTAAGGGCATATGTGCCACCCATAAATCCAACAACAAAGCAAGTTAGACTTCCCAAGGAGCCAAAGTATGACCTTGTTAGATTGTTGATTCCACCTGGGGTCACTGTTGAGGGATATATGTTGGGCGCAGTAGGAAGCCTAAAGTTTTCAAACCATGACCTTTCCGATATAAAGAATTTTCTAGAGTATGACCACATAAATATATGTGCACATCACTCATCCCGAAATCACTCGTACTCACAGTCGATTTGAAGGAGTGGGCAATAGGATTACACCGAACATGCATATTGAACCTGTTGGAGATCCCACATTTTGGAAGAAGCGCAGAAATCAACATCTGCATCAATTTATTATTGAGTTGTGTCCATGAAGGGTTCATATGGTTGGACAGGCTAGTGTCGATCGACACACAACTTACAGCGAGGATTACAGGATTTTCATTGGAAGGGGAAGACCCACTATCTATGTTCATAGATAAGACTTAGGAGGAAGCAATAACAGAAAGGATGAAGGAAAAATACAACACCCACAAAGGAGCACATGGATTGGCCATAGTGAGAATCAATGATGATTCTGTCAGGTTGGTGATGTAGGTGTTGGCTTGTCATTTACTTAGGAATTTTCACAGAGATAAGGTGCCAACAAGAGTAATAGAAGAAACATAGAAGTGCGCAGTAGGAGTGCAAATGAATTGAGAGAAATTTTGGTGAACCATTTTTAACCGACCACAGGGAAGCACAGGAGAAAGGAACGAAGTTCCATATGCTTGGTTATTTATTTCAAATGCATTAGTTGCTTGGAGGGAGTCGAAAGAAACCTAGTTCTTGGAAGGTATGCAACAACCATTCCTGTAAGTAAGATATGTTTCTTTTTGGCATACCGCTCACAAGAACAAGAAAATGGATAACAATATCACCTTTTACATCTATCAAGAGACAATGCAACAATGGATTGATTACACACCACACATTCTACTTCTGATACTTGAAGCATAAAAAGAAATCATGAGATTCAAGGTAGGGACACACCGCATGTACATTCAAGTAAAGAGAGATCTGGATCAGTAGTGGTTGTCGACTAGCTACAGACCGACAAAACATGATGTCAGTCAGATTGTCAATGACTGGGAAGCAGAGTGGAAAAGCCCAGTGATAGAAACAATGCAGAATGGGACACAACAACCATAGAAGAATCAAGAAGAAGAAGAAGAAGAAGATAAATAATAAGGTAATGGAGAAAGCGACACTCAAACAACATCGCCCACTGGAGATAAAAGTAAAGAACACCCTAAGAAGTGATCAACACATAAACACAAGAAGAGGAAACCATCAAATGAAGTAGCTATCAAGGATTTAACTGAGGATGAATTGGAGAATATCGGATATCGGGTCAAAGAAGTAATGGAAGAAGCATTTCTATGAGATGCACAAAAACATGAAGAAATTCACATGAATGTATAGGTGTAGATAGCTACATTGTGCCATATTTTGGAATCAACTAGGATAGAGCCAGCCTGAAAAACAGAAGAAGAACAAACAAAGAGCACAACAAAGACAACAAATTCATGATCTACAACATCACAAACATCATCAACATCAACATAACATCGGATCACGAAGATATTCATAAGGGCCATAGAGTTCCCCATGACAGAAATGCATAAGCGTGCATAAGAATTAATCCATATTGACTTAGTATTTTCATGCAGACAAGTGTTACACAAGAGATCCAGTTGTGCACAGAGTCAACTTCTATGGAGTTGTCCAAAGTAACTGCAGACAACGATGCACTACATGCAGAGTATAGTAAACTCATGCTGTAATAGGACGAGGCTATGTAGAAAAAATCAAGGTTGCAAAAAGAAATGCATGAGGTATATAAAAAAATTCCAGAGGCACCAATGGAGTTAGATACTCCCTTGCAAGAGAAAGTAACAAATATAAACAAAGCCACTCAGTTTTTTTGCGCAAAGATAGTATATTTGGAAGCTTGCACAATGCCAAGTACCCCACCAGAGGAAAGGGAGAAATGGGAGAAGACAACCATGACAACCGTGGAGAGCATTAGGAGCTTGGATGAGGAATGTGAAAATTTGTATGAAGAGATTACACAAGTGTTGTTTCATTTGATGGAGAATTCAGAGTTACAAGCAATAGAACATAGGTTACAAGATGTGTAGCAGAAGTTCAAAAAAATAATAAACACTCTGCCAGCAATCGAACGAATGAATGCAATAGTTGAGAATAGGCAGTTGTACCTCGATATAAACAAGTTAAGAGTAGAACAATGGACTCTCGCACAAAATCTTGAGCCGCTATAGGAGGAGTCCTTTCAGGTGACATAAGAACTTGCAGCTGCACAAGACATAGTGAAGCAAACAATGCAATATAGTGCAGATAAACTAAAGACCCCCATTACGAGGTAGACATTAGAGGGGATTTTGAAAAAAGAAGCACAAGCAAAGGAGAAGGTAGCAACTACAAAGGAAAATTTTGACAATTGTTTTGCGACGTGGAAGGGAGTGCAACAAAAGACCTGAGTGGCTCAGGATGAGACACGAGTGAGTGTTGGGGGCCTGTTGAGATAGGATTTTGGGACCATTTGTGGGAATTGCATAGCACGAAAAAGAAGGAAATATAGTTGGAGCATTTTTGGGACCAACACACGCAAAAGGAGGAAGATAGTTGGAATTCGTTAAGAATTTTAGGTCCATTGATATGGGATAAGCCCTATTGTAATTGTACAAATATGTAAGGGTTTTGGGATAGAGAGTAATCAAAAAATTAAGAAGTAGTGAGAAAGTATGAGAATAGTGAATAAGTAAGTAGTGAATGAATGGGAGTATGTAATGTATGCGAGGATGAAAGAGTGAAGATCCATAGAGATAGGTAGAGAGATAGGAGAATGACAAGGGCATGATGTATGCGTGTAGTGAAAATATTTTGTAATGGATGATTCTAAATAATTAAATAATAATTCGGTCGTTGTGGGCATATCCCATCTTGGGTGAACCACGTTAATTATGGTGTCTATGTGTCATGATGTGTTTATTGTTATTTTTATTGTGTGCATATGATATATGTTTGTTATGTCGAATATGTTACATGTTCTTATGTTTATGTGCACATGAAATAAGGTATAATGAACTAATGCTAAGTACAATGGTTATCAGGACTTCCTCCCATCCCTTCATCATTGTGGAAACTTGGTTCATGTATTTCCCATAGATACCTTGGGTGAGACTTCACCTGCTTGTGGGTGATGCCAAAAGAGACAGTATATGAGAGTTTTGTTAGTGAATTCATGTTGAACCCTGGGTTTCCCACCATGTGAAAACAATTGCTCTTAGTTTTCTTCATTTTTTTGCAACAATACAACAACTATAATATGTTCTAAATCAAAAGAGAAAACAAGGAACTCTTTGTCATAGTCTGGGATAACTAGCATTGGTGATTCTCCCAAGGCTTCCTTGATTCACATGAAATATTATTTATCTTCAGTTGTCCATTTTACTTCCTAATCCTTCTTCAACATGTTCATGATATCTCTTACCATCTCAACAAAATTTGGCACAAATCTCCTTAGGATGTTAATCCCTCTTAGGAAGGATTGTATCTCTTTTTTGTTTCTAGGTAGATAAATCAATTTAATTACCTCCACTCTTTCATGATCTATCTTCACACCTTCCTTTGATGCAATATGACCTAGGATATTCCCTTCTGCCATGGAAAAATAAGATTTTTTTGGGTTCAATGACAAGCCAAATGTTTTTCACTTCACAAAGGTCTGCATCAAATGCTTGATGTGGTCCTCACATGTCTTAGAGAATATAGTCATGTAATCAAGATACATGACATTGAATCTATATTTCTCTCCCACAAAGGCTGTATCCATATCTCATTGGAACGTGGCTCCTGCATTTATAAAACCAAATGGAATCATGTCATACATGAAGGTCCCCCATGGGGTTGTGAAGGTTGTCTTTTCCTTGTCATTGGGATGCAGTTTTACTTGGTTATAGTATGAGAATCCATCCATCATGGAGATCCTATTTGATCCCACTACTTTATCGAGTACGTGATCCATCTTTGGCAGAGGGTAATTATCCTTTAGTGAGCATTTATTCAGATTTTTGAAGTCCACACAAAGCCTTATCTATCAACTTTTCTTTCTTATAGGAACCATATTTTCCACCCATTCGAAATATCTGAGGGGAATAATGATTTGGGAATCAAGTAATTTTCTCACCTTCTTCTCAATGGTAGGCAACAAGAGTGGGTTTACCTGCCTTATTTTCTTCCTAAAGGGCTTAGTACAAGGTTTGAGTGGTATTTTATGTTGTATGATTATGATATTGTACATCTTCAGATCTTCATATTTTTAGGCAAACACATCCATGTACTCCTTAAACAACTATAAATATTCTTCTTTGCACTCCAGAGAAATTCCCTGGGAAAACTTGATGAGTTTAAGGAGTGAGCATTTCTACTTGGTTATATCCTGAGAAACCATCCTATGGATATCCTATTTGAGTGGTTTGAGTGGTATTTTATGTTGTATGATACTGGTATCATACGTCTTCAAGTCTTCATATTTTTAGGCAAACACATCCATGTACTCCTTAAACAATTGTAAATATTCTTCCTTGCACTTCAGAGAAATTCCTTTGGAAAATTTGATGAGTTTAAGGAGTAATCATTTATACCTGGTTATATCCTGAGAAACCATCCATCATGGAGATCCTATTTGATCCCACTACTTTATCAAGTACATGATCCATCTTTGGTAGAGGGTAATTATCCTTTAGTGAGCATTTATTCATATTTTTGAAGTCCACACAAAGACTTATCTCTCCTCTTTTCTTTCTGATAGGAACCATATTTTCGACCCATTAGAAATATCTGAGGGGAACAATGAATTGGGCATCAAGTATGTTCTCACCTTCTTCTCAATGATATGCAACAAGAGTGAATTTAACTTCCTTAGTTTCTTCCTAAAGGGCTTAGTACCAGGTTTGAGTGGTATTTTATGTTGTATGATGTTGGTATTGTACGTCTTCAGGTATTCATATTTTCAGGAAAACAAACCCATGTACTCCTTAACCAATTGTAAATATTCTTCCTTGTACTCTGGAGAAATTCCTTTCGACAGCTTGATGAGTTTGGGATCTCTTTCTATTCCAATGTTGCGGTCTTCAAAGTTGTCATCTTTATGGAGAACTATTTTCTTTACAGGAACATCATTTCGATCAAAACGTTTCTCCAGGGGAACCAATCCTTTGGGAATAAAATTATTTTTGAGTTGAAGGAATTTATTCCTAGCCATGTATTCACTAAACTCATAGGTCATTTGAATTAATTTTTCACTCATGGGTTCACCATATTCTTTGACATTTGAGTCTACATGGACATTTGGAAATTCCTCTATGACTTCCATGAGCTTTTTGATTTGTTGTTCATCTTAAAAAACTTTCCAGTACTTAATGTTATCATGGATGGAAGGTATGTATGTCATCTCAATCTCATATATCATTTGAAGGACAACTTGGGTTTTAAAGGTACTAGTTGTTACTGCTAAGGAATTGGCCCACTGGTTAAATTATCTTGAGATAGAAGTAATATTAAAATCCTTACAAAAATGTTCAATTAAATACCATACCTTATTTCTGTATTCCCTCATCCTAGGATGCCTTTTCTGTTAGTAACCTTTGATTTGTTGCACCACAAGTTCAAATTCTCCAAATATCACCAACTCAATGATCTACATTTTCCTTGTTGCCTCTAGGCCTAGAATCAAGGCCTCATATTCAACTACATTATTAGTGGCCTCAAACTCCAGCTTGTAGGACAAATGGATCTCTTTATTAATGGGAGAAATGAGCACCACACCAGCTTCTAGTCCCTCTTTTGAATATGCACCATCAAAAAACATTTTCCACATACCACCTATTTCTTCAGCAGGGCTGATTGGAGGAGATGTGGGTGTGGGAGGTTCCTTGTATTCTTCATTAACTATGAGGATGAAACAACCAATATACTCATCAACAACATATATAGAATTATTTACATGGTTGTTATGATCACTAACCACATAACAAAACTTTGTTTCTTTATATAATATCATGTTTTCTCCTCCAAAAACTGGTACAATAGCATAGGTCATGTCCATTTGCATTGTACCACCCATCTTTCTTGCCCATGTTTTGGATAGAAACATACCATAGTTAGTAGGCACATTAGCCACCACTACATCCATCATTATTCTTTTAACAGGAAGTTGAGCTAAGGTGACTCCCATATCTTTGATCCACCCATCACATTTTTCTTTTCTGGCATCAAACAAATACAAATCATGATATGGTATGGTTATTTCCAACCCCAATGTTTCCATAACTACCTTGGGAATAAGATTGCGTGAGGATCCAAATTCAAGCATACAATTATGCAACATCTTTTCATGGATATTTAGTGTTACATAAAAATGTGCAACATAATCCTCTTTGTCATCTGAGGGCCAAAGACTATGGAAGGGGACTCATCTTATAGATTCATAGTATCAGGAGGATTTGTTGATCCTTTCGCTTGTATCACTTTCTAAATATTCTTGTGGTATGAAGGATTTCTAGCCAGCTCCATCAGTGGGACATGAAACTTGATCTTGGATAGTTCCTTTTCAATGTTGAAAGGTGGAACTGATTACTCAAGTTCTTTAACCTCTCTTTTAGTCCTTGAAGGCTCACCAGGATCTTTAGTCCTGGGAATATTATTTATTTCTTTGAATTTATCCATAGAGAGACTTGGGATAGGCTTATTAGGATGGGGATGGTTATCTTGATTAGTTTCCTTTTTCCTAGCCTTGAGGTCATATTTATTATGCATCTCAACCTGTAGTGCATCAACAAATATCCTGTATTGGACAGAGGAAAACACTTCTTTGTTTGATTCACTTTTGGGGGTTTTCTTTCTACTATTAAGGGAATCTTCATAATCATATTGGGTTAGATGCATGGAATTTATTTCCCCTAGTAACATGTGTATTTATTTTGTATTCTTAGTGTATCCTTCATCCATCTCTTACAGAAGGTTGGACGGGTTGTTCCTCGTTCCTTCTTTCTCTCCTCATGAGTTGATGGTTGAAATGCCTTCTGAACTGGTTAGGAATCCTTACCCCTCCATCTTGAGGGAATTTATTGGAATTACCATTCTCTATCTCAAATATAGACATATTATTTGTTAAATTTCTGATTAGTCTAGACATCTCATCAATTTGTTCTTCATGGGAATCTTTGACTGGGTCCGAGGGACCACAATATTCTCTAGAATTTTTTCATTCTATTTGATTTGGTTTTTGCTTCATTTTTCCTAATGAAATCATATTCCCTTCAATTTATATTTCATCTTCCTGCATTACCATCAAAGTTGGAGCCCTTCTTTCCCTCAATACCATGACAAAGTCTACATCAAAATCCCCAACATATGTGACCTTAGTTGTTTGTTGTAAAGGATTTATGTTTCTATGGTCTTATTGTATAACTTGTTGAATATTCTATTAAAGACAACAATAGTCTCATTGTCTCTCTTCTTGAGTGATCCGAATTCGGTCAAATAATATAGACTATCTCTCTTCCCCCCCCATTGTTTAATAGATGCAAACTCGAGATCCTTCAAGCTATATATTGAGGCTATAGGAATCTATCTGAACCACTTCTAGGCATCTCCCTCCAAGGTCTGAAAACAAATCCTCATGAATACATAGTCATGGTCCATGAATAGGTTGTTAGTGAAGTCCTGGAAGGATGCTAGGTGTTCTTCAACAAATTAAGTTGGGTCATCGTTATACTTGGGAAAGTTCTGTTAAGCCCTAATATTGGCTCATTACCCCTTAATTGGGGAATATTATATTAGTAATGTTATTTTATTTATGTCGGCTTTAGGACATTAGTTGTAATTATACCTCCTAGTCTCCTATATATACCAAGGAGACATTTTCATTTTGAATCATCTGGTACTTGAACATTTAAGTGGGGTAAAAGGAGGTTGCCCCCTTGAAGAGGATTATTATTTGAAATTATCTCTTTTTCAAGGAATTTAGTACTTTTCTGAGGTTTTTCTATGCTATATTGATATTTGGTTCTTAACATATGGTATCAGAGCTCAAGGTATTGGGGTTTCGCTGCTACATCTGAGACACCTTGGAATTTTCGATATAACTTTTTTTCTACAATGTTTCTGTTAAGAACCAAACATCAATATAGCATAGAAAAACCTCAGGAA